>QLOI01001713.1:0-17240 GCA_003313605.1 Tuber umbilicatum | reverse complement strand
CCTTCTTGCCCCCTCCTCTTTCCCCTCCCCGCCCCCGCTCAATGATAACATCCGATATATGGTATGTACATTAGTTCATTCGTTCGTGATCAACTACCGTAATGTGCGGTGCAATACTTGTACTCCCAAGGCCGTACCTAACCAATAGTGACTCAGGAACGGAAATATGATGGATGGAGGATTAATGTGGGGTGCAGTAAATGACTTGCTTCTGCCTCTGTTTCTTCCTTTTTCCTTTCTTCCCTTCTCCCCTTCTTTCCCTCCTTCCCTTTTTTTTTCTTTTTAACCTACCATGCTTGCCTATCTACAGTAGTTAGATAGATCTTCTCTCGCCTTCTTCCCATACGGCGGTCTACCCATTGCATGCCATGCAATGCCATGCACAAGCAGGTAAATACACATCAGATTTGTTCCGCCAGATAGAGAGAGCATATATATTCCATATACTCTGCCACTCACCTATTCACTCGCCTCCCAATACCTTATTATCTTACCTACCTTACGGCACAGTATACGCCCTCACCATACCATACCATCGAACCCGGATCATAAAAAATTAAAAAAACGCATCTCTTCTGTCTGCCTGTCATGGGACACTTTTTCCCCCTCCTTTTCCGATCCATCGAGCTGAGACGCGGGATCTCGTGCTTCTGCTGCTGCTGAAGAAAGAAGTAGAAGGGGGGGAAAAATACTAATACCTATAATGTACAAAAAAAAAAGCGCATACCAGCAACCTCGCTCACTCCTAAAGAGAGATGGAAGGAAAGAGAAGGAAAAAGAGGAAAAAAGTAAAGCACCAAGAGTCCACCGTGAGAAAATACGAAAATATAAAGAGGCAAGACAAAAGAAAAAGCACATTGTAAAAAAAGAGTAAACTCCTGACGACACAAGTTGTGAAAAAGAGAAGCAAAGAGAGGAACGATCGTTGCGAAAGAGGGGTTTTTTTTTTTGGAAGGGAGATGGGAAAAAAAGGCATGGGAGCAAACGAGACATCCCCATCATTACTCATATTGGGTTCTCGTATTGCCAATACGACCAAATTTCTCCTCAATAGACAAGAAAAAAAGCTTGAGGATAACTACCCTCCCAGCTCTGTAAGTTTGACACTCTTTTCTTCTTCTTTCCCTCTAACCGTTGACAGTTCTCTCCCCCCTCCCCCCATTCCTCCATCCCATAATCCCAACCTCTCTCTTCTCCTTTCATACAACACATCATCCTCACTACCACTGCCGCCTCCACGCTCATCACATAATGACACATGCCCTGTGCCCTGACTCCTTACTGCCCTTAGCATTCGCGCTCAGGGCTACCCGGGCGGCTTCCGTGAACGCTTCGTTGACTCCTCTGTTCATCTTCGCAGAGCATTCTAATTTTGTGGTTAGTTTATACGTCAATAGATATATCCCGAGTCATTTCTTCCTACCCAGATAGCGCAGCGCCTTTGGAATGCGCAAGTCAGCACAAATCATTCAAAAATGTGAGGCATCCCCCAGTGGTCCTCACCTTTATCCTTTCAGCTACAGCCAACCCCTCGGGATACTGAATGAAACCACCGGGAACAGTTTTTTCCGGCCCATCACCATCACCGGCTTCTCTCAAGTCGCATTTCAGTGCTACCAAGACGAGTTTGACACCTTGACAATTGTCTGCAATCTCGCCCACCCACTTTGACTCTACGTTCTCTAGGGAGTCACGGGAGTCGACCTGCGCATAACTATTAGCACGGATATAGGGGAATCGCCAGCAAGGTACGCCCAATTAGTGGCGATTGCGACGTACACTGAAACATAGCATGATAGTGTGTGTATCACTGTATGACAATGATCTTAACCTATCAAATTCTTCCTGCCCGGCAGTATCCCAGAGCGAGAGTTCAATGTGCGTATTGTCTACATAAATATCTAATGTCGTTCAACTGATGTTAGAGGTAACATTCCAGGGTTGTCCCTGCAGCAGTGGAATCACACCATGCACGTAGTTTTCTGTTTCACAAACAACCAATTAGCCCACAGATTCCCAAAAGATGTGTTATCCGCAAAAGGAACCGACTTACCAAACACCGTTGGCTCATAAACCTGCGGGAAATATCTAGCTCCAACAACCCAACCCAATCAGCTTTTATCCTCCCCGAGCATGTTCTCGCTATTCCCTCCAAAGCATTGCGGACTAACTGCTCACCCTCTTGTGAAAACATTCAGCAATGATGTCTTTCCGCAAGCACCATCGCCTAAGGTTATACACATTCCAATCAGTGGGCCAACCCTTTATTCACGTAGCAACCCGTTCACCAACAAACGAACCTAGTAGCACGATTTTTCGCTGGATAGTCTGCGAACACAAAAGAGAAAAACTGTTAGCGAAAAACCGTTCCCGTCCGCAAGAATTCATCCTGTCTGTCTACGCTCGCAAAGCTGAAGAATTTGCGGAACGAAGCCGAGAAGAGAAAAAAAAAATCAAAGCAAACACAGAACAGGAAGTAGTAATCGCAACCTTGTTTGAGCCGCAAAGAGGCATATTTTAATGTGCCTATACCGAGGGACAGGAGCTTCGACAAGAAACGGACCGGACGTGAAGGTGGACAAGAAGTTTGTGAGGGTGCGTACGTGCAACAGCTAGCAAGGTAACGGAGTTACTGAAAGAAAATATAGAAGGGGGGAGGAGAAGGCGAGGAAGCGTGCAGAGAGGACAAATTATATTTTTGTCGTAGCGGTCGGGGGAGATTTGTGTTGCACTACGGTAGCTGTGCTTTGCTGCGGATTTCCGGATGTCGAGGGCTATGTTGAGTAGAGATCGCGAGCTGTGAAGTGCGGGCCGAGGGGGGGGGTCGAACGAGGAAGGGAAGGAGCAAGGAGAGAGAGAAATAGTCTACCGGTAGTGTGCGATGTTGGGTTGGATGGAAAACGGCAAACTTGGCTCTGGCCCTGGTTCTGGCTTTTTTCGCCCCAGTTTGCTGAGGAAACCACGACCACCACTTCTCTTCCTGCCGCGTCTCTGACCACACACAGATCCACTCGGGGGTCCTGATTTACTCTGAAGAGATTCCTTCACTTTGCGTAGGGTGAATGTGGCAAACGGCGGTGGAATTGGGGGATTCCCTGAGTGTTCTATCGAGGATCTCGGTATGGATACGGTAGTCTCTATGCAAGCTTGCTGTCTCTTTCCCAGCTGTATCACACCGGTAGGAACGCAGCTGTGATATTTATTTCCTTTTTGTTTCCGAGTTCTCAAGGGGGGGGAGGGGAATGGGGGAAGAAAGTTGAAAGGGAGCGACGTGGAGAGAAGAAGCAGCATGCCAGCCAACCAACACAGCCCATAAGTTTATGAGAAAGCTTCGCCCGTTAGACTACGTGAGCGTATGATACAGCTAGCTAGGTTCCAGCCGCCATAAACCTGCTCGTAATAGGGGAAACAACCGGAAGTTTCAAGCTGAATTATTACTGCCAACAAGAGGGTTTTATTTTATTTTTTTACCACAAAAATGTGGCCAGGCACCTGCTGCACCGACCTATGATTTTGGTTTCTGGGAATATTGATTGGAAGACCACGGTCTTTTGGTTTGAAGTTTGGGCATTCTGTACGGCAGCCTCGAGTAATGAGTGGCGGTAAAACGTAGGCAAAAATAGGAAGAGCGTACACATTTTCGGTTGTAAGATTTTTGGCTAGTCCAAATTCGGCTAAATTACTATCTTTTTTTAGGTATGGTTTGTGTGTTTTTTCTTGTCACTACTGTAAAGCTGAGTTTCCAGGCTCCTGTGGGGGGAGAAATCCCAAAGAAACCCAGGGCCACCCCCAAAATTGTGAAAAGGGAGCAAAAATCCCAAGATTTGCTTGATAACCTTGCCGAGTAACAACCCCAAGCAAGATGCATGGTGCGGGTTTACCACGACCAGAATTATACAGCTCACAGCGCAGCGCAGGAAGAAGCAGGGATACATACACCTTATGCCGACGGGGTACGGATATTGCTATCATTCACCCCTATCATATCGGTATGATACGAGTGCTACGGTACCGTACCGTACACCCACCTTTTCAAAGCTATGCCCAGTACCAGTAAACCACATACCGGTACGGTACCTGGTATGACGCCAATCACGACACCTACGGTACTTACACAGCGCATCCCCTGATCTGTGGCCCACGAGAAAGGTACGGGGCGATCACCGCACCCACCCACGTTCCGCACCGTTTTCCAAGACTCCAGCGGCTATCATACTGTACATAAACTAATACAAGCACCAGCACAGCACAGATCCGAGGTACATCGGTACCTCATGCCAGAGGCATATGCTCCGCTATACGTGGATACATACCAGCATCCCATTTGCCCAAATCGCTCCGGCCCCGTATGAATAGCATGCGCAATATCCAACGTCCATCATGGGTATCATATATATTATCGTATGTATGATACCCCTCTCACTACCCTCTCTCCCACCCTTCCAGAAACTTTCTCCATCCATCCATCCCACCCATTCTGTAGGGCAATCAAATGGCATTTATTACTCGAGTCCTTCCTGACCGTAAAAGCCAACGTGATGCGGGGGAAAACAAAAAGCACCGCACTCGCGCTGCCGATTACAATCCATCACCAACCCTCGTGATACTGGTATCGGATGTAATCTCTACCGTCAGCCAGCCAGCTGACGTCTCATCAGTCCGCCGGACAAGCCAACGACGGGGGGGAAAGGGGAAACAAATGACATGATACGGGTGCCAAGCACGAGTACTGTGCTATAGTAATTCCTCACTGGGTTTTGTTTCGGATTATGACAAAAATAGCCAAAAACCCTTGAACATGCAAGGAGAGATTGTCTTTCATGGTACGGTATTTGTGTGCTGTGTTTTGGGGTGATCCTCGTCGCTTACTTCTTTCCCTCCTCTGGTTCTCTCCGTTTTATGGTCCGGAGTAGGAGTTGCCTAGCATCCAGAACTTTTTCGCGAAAGTCTCATCTTTCTGACTTCTTTACGCTCCACACAAGGCATTTGGGTTTGCTTGACCCATCGAGTGCTCTGATCAGCCCAACCTCAGGGTTATAGACTATTGTCCCTATCACCTTACTGTGGGTCGAGCGAAAATATGTTCGTCAGACATGAAAGCGGGAGGAATAGACTTCCGGGCACCGTATCACACAATACGGCCCTTGTACTCGTAACCTAAGTTTGACATTCCTATCTATATAGTATTCTGTGCTCTCGAACAACAAAATTAGAAGTCAAACAGCTTCCATCGCTTAAGCATATGAGTGGATCTCCCGTCTCGGTTGGGCCAATCCCGGACCCTTATGAGAAGAGCATAACCGCTTTCAGCACACCCAGGACACTTCACAATCCTTAGTGCGCGCGTGTCTCAGTGTCTGTCTAATGAATGGCTCTTTGGTTTCGTACGAACACAATTAGGCAGTTTATACCGTCTAACCCTATCATTAAAATAAAACTGGGACCAGACCTAACAAGACATAAAGGAGCTTCTCCGACGCATTCTCTCTACAGATCCAAGGCTCAAATATGAAAACATGGGAGAGCAGAGCGAAATAGAAAAATTACAGGTCGAATCTCTAAACTTATACCGGCAAAAAATTCAGAACCCAAGACAGTAAAAGTGGGCAACGTATGGCCCATTACCGCCCAACATTAATAAGTAAACAGTACACAGTTTCTGTTGGTCGTGATCTTCCTCTTCGCGTTTCCAATCTTTTTTATCCAAGCAAAAGTACCACGCAAACCCAAATCCCAAACTCCTTGGACCGCGTATCCCACCCGGAAGCATCCCTGCTGATAAGATACCCTAGTAGTGGCCTGCTTGAAGCTGTTTTTTAAGACCTGGCGTACCTGGTCTTTCCGAAGCTGAAAGGAATATAACGATACTTGATCATATGTTGGATTTGTCTCCTCACTACAATAAATCCATCGCGGTTAACAGAGTATCATTAGCAGGGGAGATGGTGGATACATACTGGTGAGGGTGAACAAAAGAATCCAATAAATGACAAGGACGGGCCAGAAGACTGTGAAAATAAGTTAGCCTGCTACTCTGTGGCTAGATAGATAAATGGGGAACCAACCGGGAACATCAGTTGCCTGAATCCAGGTTGCCACAAATGCAATGAAAATGGCCCGGGTAGCACTATGCCAAAATTTGAATTCAGGCAATCTCCTGATAAAGGGTCTAAACTCCTCATCCTGCTTTGTGGGCAAAGCACTCGGACCCCCGGATTCAAGCTCGTCGTCTTGTTCTAGAGAAGGATCAAACTTAGGTGTGAGGAAGGCGAGGAACAAGTTCAAAAGATATATGCCGAGAGAGTAGCAGACTTTTAAGGCATCTATCAGTGGTGATCAAAAAGGAAGAAAGGGCGAGACATCCGAGAGGAGTGTCTCGGGAGGCAAATTTTACCAATATACCATCCCTGAGCTATCAAGATTCTCGTCATAAAGATCAAGAGCAATGCAGCTGTTCCGATCCATCGATAGGTAGTAAACGGAGTGGCCTTATCAAGGTATGTTTGGTACGTCTGTTGCAAGAGCTCAAAATTAGATGAGCCACGTTAGCATCACTACCAATCCTCGTGTTCAAATAAAGGGGAAGCAAGAACTGACCCGAGTGAAGCGCGAGGTGTGAGCACTGAATGCGGCTGGAAAAGCCTGCTCCGGAGGTTGCGAATCCATAGTACGATGGCACTTGTGATATCGAGGTAGTTTATTTCACTGCGAATGGTGGATGAAATGAGCGACTGAGGTAAAAAAAAAACTCCAGGTCAGGAAGAAAGTTGCCGAGAGGCGAAAGGAATACCGTAAGAGACACAAGGCGAGAAGTGTCCTTTTTGCGGCTAGTGCCTTGAGAACATAGCCACCACAAGGTTTTACCAATAACAATGGGATTGTCCCTTTTTTTTTCTCTAAATGCAAAAATGTTTCATGCTGAGGCTTCCATGCAGCTTAATTTTTCCGGCATCAAAAGCAAAAAAGGTCGTCATTTGGAGTTTCCCTCGGCTTTCAGGCTTTCCCCACCCATTTTGTCTCTCCGCCCATTGAGTGCCTACCCCCTTCCGTGCTCCCCACATTTTGTCACCCCAATTTCCAAGATATCATACATGAACCGCTTCCTATCATACGTGCCTAAAAAGCCTACATCCCAGTGAATATGTTCGCTCGTTTCATTCGACCTACTTCTGCTCGCCTCATTTCTCCCACAATCCCTCGTTTTGTCTGTCCAATGTCTTCCTCAAGCTCTAAATCTTATGAACATATTCTGGTTTCTTCCCCGAGGCCGGGTGTAGGGCAGAGTAAGTATTAAGCAGCCTCCTAGAGCGTCAATTAGGCTGATTGCTCACAACCGAGTTCATAGTTACTATCAACCGCCCAAAGGTCAACGCCTTAAACACTCCTCTTATGTCTGAGCTTAACGATGCTCTTCGCGCATTCGATGATTCAAAAGCAACCGGTGCAATTGTTATTACCGGTAGCGAAAGGGCATTCGCCGCGGGCGCCGATATCAAGGAAATGCAGAACTTGACATTCTCAGAAGCGTACGGCAAAGACTTTATCAAGCTGTGGTCGGACGTCACTCAAATCTCGAAACCCGTCATTGCTGCTGTCAACGGGCATGCTCTCGGAGGTGGTTGCGAACTCGCCATGATGGCCGACATTATCTATTGCGGACCAACAGCTACATTCGGCCAACCAGAAATCAAATTGGGAGTTATCCCGGGCGCAGGAGGATCCCAACGGCTGGCTAGAGCTATTGGGAAAGCGAAGGCTATGGAACTGATTCTCACTGGAAAGACATTCTCTGCTGAGGAGGCCGAAAGATGGGGTCTTGCTGCGCGAGTGTTTGAGACTCCAGAGAAATGTGTTGAGGGGGCGTTGGAAACTGCGGAGACGATTGCGGGATACGGAGCGCTGGCAGTAAAAGCGGCTAAGGAGGTTGTCAATCAGGGCTACGAGGTTGGGTTGAGTGAAGGTGTGAAGTATGAGAGGAGGGTATTCCACGCGCTGTTCTCTACAAAAGACCAAAAGACTGGGATGACTGCGTTTGTCAACCGGACAAAGCCTGAATGGACTGGAGAATAGGTGGCCTGCGGGAGCCAGAGGTGGTATCGCCCTGACCTAGGTTCTCTATATTGTAGCGCCTTTGTCGCTATATCTCTTGTATCATAGGGAATACGAGAGCAATTGCCATTACAGTTCCATTGAAACATAGATTGCTCACCTCGAGACCACAATGCCGTTACCAACGAAATTGCGCGGTGAGATGATAGTGGCGATATTCCGCTTGATTTACGGAAGGCGGGCGTGTGAGTGGGGGATCTATAAGATATATTACAAGAATATGCAGGCGGTTTGGTGAAGAAGGTCCTGCGGTGGGTTACCAACTGCTTCTCTTCCACTCCAACAACTATCCTGCCCTGCGAGGCATGCCTTCTGCCCCTCCAGTCATACCTCCCTCACAAGAGAAGGATGGCTGCAGTCCGCCTTGTGTGCTCCTCCCCGCAAATAAACCCGGCGGCAGCCAGACTCCCCCCCTTCTCTCCCCATCCAGGACTCCTCCTCTACAAGGGCCAAGACACGGCTGCCTTTGAGGGGACTGCAAAACAATTACATTCCCCTCAAGTAGGACTAGTTCTGTCCCTGTCTCTCACTGAGGCGTCATCTACCCATTGACACCCTCTGCCATTCCGTACTTGACTTGGTCTAACACACTGGCCTCCTGCCTCTCGCAGCCCCTCATCTACTCCCTGGCCACGTCCCTGACCCCGAGCCTCCCCCTACCTCCTATGCGGCCCTCAAGGCCTCTGCGAAATCCCTTCTCCTTCTCGACAGGGTACACCAATGGCCCCCCCACCCCTCCTACAAATACTCTCCAAGCCTGGCCCCTCATGCGCTCATGGGACTCAATAAGTTCACGGCAGGACACCTTCACCAGATGAGGTCAGGCAAAAGCTACCTGGCTGCCCACTCCACTTGGGACCGCACAGGTGTCCCATCTACCTGCCCATACTGTGAAGAAGGCAATGAAGACTTCGAGCACGCTATCCTTTATTGCGCAACCAAATCAATGTCTAGAAGTGCCCATCTTCCTGGACTCTGTGACCTTGGCTGTGACTTGCCTCACTGGGCCTCCAAGACTCAGCTCCTGGGCCTTGCTCAATACATCAACGCCACAGGCACGGGGTTCCCCCCCTCGATGCCAACCCGCTCCACACAGAAATCCCCCCGGGCCCCAGCTTCTGCCTCAACTCCCAGCCTTGCCACTGCCAACTGAAACCCCCCCCCCCCTGTTGTGTTTCTTTCCTTCATTATGATGATCTTGATGTATTTTCTTGACTGTTGTTGTTTTCTTTCCCTGCTTGATTGGTTACCGTTTGAGGTATGAGGCTGAATGGCCACCTTTGGGAGATTGGTGCTGTTGGTTTCCTTTGTCGGTTTGTTTGAGATTAAGGTTTTGTTTTTGTCATAGCTAGCACTTTACACAGATTCTTGTACCTAACAACGAATACATGATTTAAATAAAAAATAAAAAAAGGCGGTTTGGTGAAGAGGTAAAAGGGGGGTGGAAAAACCGTCAGCAACCCTTACTATGGACTGCGGACTCGCAAGGCTATTCAACAAAGAGTATCTTAAGCATTTCAAAGTAGAACTGTTAGATGGGGATAGATTGAGCCTGCGTGATTTATCAGGTTCCTTATGTAGATAGTCAGCAGTTGGCTCCGGCTTGGTCTCAAGTAGTGGATACCACCTCGGGAATGGGCCTTGAGGCACATTATTACTTTTCCTTGTGAGTGACCTTTACAAGTACTAGAGTATAGAACTGCGGGAGCTTGGCGCCTCCCTCGGAAGCAACCCGCATTCTGCCCACCCCACACTCATCCCTCGCTCAGTGCTACCCCACAAAAAGCCCAACCTAGATCTTTCAACTAGTAACCTCCTTCAACTGATCTCCCTATGTCGAAACAAGCGAATGGGAACGCGCCTCCTCCGCCGCAGCTTCAACAGCCGCAAAGCCAGCAGGCAGCAGGCTCCCAGGAATGGAGCGAAGAGAAGCTCGTCGACGCGCTCAAAAGTCTCGACGATCTTCACAATAAGGTTCGTTTGATCTAGTACTGGCCCCCAGCGCCGAGAGAATACCAAGCTAAACTTCTGTCCTTTCCTTCCCTACCTCTACTATAGCTGATCGGCCTCCGCACGGTTATTCCACGTCTGGTGCTGCCGTTATCCACAAAATATCCTTCCCGTAAGTTGAAATCTCCCCCACGGGGCGGATAAGGCTAACCCTTTTTCCACACAGCTGCAGAATTCTATGCGGATCTTGCAAATAGAGCGCAGGGCAGCTCACAGGAGGTGTTGGATTTTAACTCATCGTGGGTCAACAGCAAAGAAATTTTCGATGGTGCAGGCGTGTCGCGAGTGAAGAAGCCTGAGGGGATACATAGACTTTCAGTCCACGACACTTTCATGCCGGACGATGAGGAAGAAGAAGAGGAAGAGTTGAAGGTTGCCCCCAAGCCCGAGGATACAGAGATGAAAGATGCCAGCGATCAACCCGAGGAGGAAGAAGAGGATGAAATGAAGGAAGACGAAGTAGAAACCCCAGACGCAGATATCCCCACGGTCATCGGCGATTTCAAAGGGAGATATCCGAGCATCGGAGTGGAAGTCAGTGACGGAGAGGAGTCTGGAAAGAGAACTGTCAAGGTAAGATCTTTCCGTGCCCCCATTGCTCAAGCTTGTTAACCCATCGCCTTGTGGGTATAGCTTAAATTACCAGCGCCAACCGATCTCCTCTTCACCATCGACATGCACTTATCTTTCAATTCTTCAACATCGGTGGACAAGTCGGATTCAGCTACAAGCACTCGTCGATTCATCGTTACTTCCATCGTGAATTCCAAAAGACCTGAGCAACAACCAATTCCTCATCTTTACACTGCTCTTCTGCGCAGTATCACTATGCGGCCCGACGCCGGGAGTCTTCGGGTGCTGCTGGTAACATTAGGCCCGTGTTTATCCATGATGACAAACACTAATAACTCTATTAACCAGGAAATGATTGGAACATACACCTCGTTGTTCACAACCCCCTGCTCAAAATGCAATAAAATGACGGGAGGGACGAAGGCCGAACTTCCAGTAGTCAGGCGAGAGCGTCTAGTGCCTGTTGAAGAAGCTGCTCCTGTCGCGAACGGGGTATCCAGTGCTAATCTCACTGAGGCAGCCAACAAGAAGAAGGGTAAAATGAAAAAAGAGAAGGCCTGGTTGAGTTTCCACGAAGTTTGCATGTAAGTTAGTAATAGTCTTATACAATACCATAACAGTTGATCCCCGGAAAATGAGCATGTATTATAAATAAAAACGGAAAAACACCAACTAATCGGGTCTGTTGCACTCCTTTCTCCCCCTCCCTTATTCCCTCTTGCCTCTCAAACATGAAGCATGGCTGGAAGGCCGCGCGGGATGGGCGGAGGAGAGGAAAAACGAAAAGATCAAATTCTTTCCAACTCCCTTGAGATGTATCGTACTGTCCCCCCCCAAAAAAATCCGTGTTCTGTCCGGACCATCTGATGAGGCCGCTGCCCAACGTTGCAGTGAGAAAAGAACTATACCGATAATGGGCACACGCCTATAGGAGCAAACGGCGACTTTCGAGGTCTCGAGTGAGGTCTAGCTAGTTATAGGCCTTTTCTTCCCCAACTCATCACAAGGTTAGTTCATATCATCCCACGAAGACTTCCACTTCTACTTTTAAGGCAACAAAATCATAAATAGTCAAATGGAATTTGGCCCCGAAACACAATATTTTCCGATAACATCTCTTGTATAGCGAAAATCAAGCATAATCCCCACAACCCTATCATTCATACCCATCCAACACCAGAACCCTAAGCCCCAAACCCTACCATCGGCCAAATTTCTCTTGGCGTTCGGTCCCACGAACCTCTATTTAAACCCGCGTTCCCCCACACCCCTCTTACTTCTCCATACTTACCTGGCGACAGTCTCGATTGCTCACAGATAGTTGAGACTCAGGGATCTCCGACCTCATCGCACAGCGAGGACGCGAGCCTCTGCCAAAGGTCTTCGGGCCTTCTGGGTTGCTTAATTTTTGATTTATTCCCCGGTGGGTTTCATCGACTTTTGGGCGCTGTCCGAGGGGTCGAGGAAACTTTGGGGTCGCAGACGACAGTACTCTGCTGTCGTAGCTTGTAGGAAAAAGGAGGTTCCGTAAGAATTGTCAAGACTGGTGATGTCTACGCTGGGATTGAGATTTGATAACCCGTTTCTGTCGCCAGAAGTTTACCAACAATACCATTACTATCGGTACCACAGTAAGTTAACCTTCAAAGAACCGATCGAGTTCTTCCCGCAAACAATCAATGCGTGACTTTCCCCCCTGCCGGTGTAATACATACCTCACCTCCCGACCACCAACTCATCACAATCCTACCCCAAATCCTATGCAGCCACCGCAAATAGTAGCAGCAACACCTCACCAAAACAAACCAATCACAAACCCTACCACCATTCTTACTTTCACCCCCGGTATCCACACCCTTCTCTCCATCCCCCAACCAGCCAGCCCGCTCAACAAAGCCAAATCCAGCCACCTGCCCTACCAAACCAAACATCCATCCCACGAACGGCACGGCACGCATGCATGCATAGCTCGAAACCTCAAGATAAATGAAAGAGTGACACCCACCTTACGGTACACATTTAACATTGTCTATACCGTACCAGGGCCCACCCTTGCACGATACTTGTTACAGGTAACAAGTATCTGGACAATCCTCTCCCATTACAACCTCTTACAAGTGCATTGTGCACTCTTCTCAACACCATTTCCCCACTCTCGTGAGATTCGAAAAGGCAGAACTTGATGGATTCATATGGCTTTTATCAAAGTTTATCACGTAAGTCTCATCCTTTCCTTGTTTTAGTATGGCAGGGTGAGTTCGAAGAAGGTAGAGGGCTCCTGGATGTTTTTGGCTACCTATACGGTCCGCGACCGCTCCGACCCCGATGATGATACTGTTCGGGGTGTAACCAAGTTATCGATTCCGTTTGAATAGAGGCTTGTTAACCGCTCCCTCCTGGTTGTTCGGCTCCAATGATACTGCTTTCGGCTCCAGGCCTACGATGAACGAGCCACTAGGTGAAGGAAGCAGCGTCTATGGTTAAGAGGAGGAAATACTTTCTTTAGGCGAACAGTTCCTCGGGTATTTGATATGACCCATTGGAAGTGGCATCATCTACGGTGTAGGGAAGCGGAGAAGATGGAGGGAGGAAACTACACCTTTCTGGGTCCCGGTTACTCATTTGGGTCTTTCTGTTGATTTATACCCGGGCAGATTGGTTTTTAGCCATTAGAAAGCCCATTTAAGTACGGCTAGGGGTTGATGGGGTTTTCTTTTGTTATTAGTTGTTGTAACCTAGTCGGAATAAAAGTTTAAAAAAAAAAAAAGAAAAAAAGTATTCGGACATGCTCTGTGTCTGTTACAACCCCAGTCATTGAAATTTCACCGCCAGGTGACTAGTCATTTTCCCGGGTTTGACCAACCAGCGTTCTTGATTCTTTCATCACGATTGCTTCAAGTCTTTATTCTACAGCACCTCGCTTGGAATAATTTTCATCGATAAACTTGTTCTTTCTTGACCTTTCATTATCTTTATTTTTATTTCTCGATACTATCTACTCTGCTGTACACTTCGGTTATGGCTAAGAAGACAAATTTGAAACCGTTGTCGGCACAGGTCGCACGGTCGGCTGATGTTCTAACGAGGTCAGTGGAGAAGTCTTTCGCTCAAGAGGCGGAGATTTCACGGTTGAGGCACCATGTTTCCGTGCTTTCTGCTCGCTTGGCTTTGGCCGAGAAACAGTCAGTGAGGTATCATGGCGTGGAGATGGCGGTTTGCGTTATGTGTGGGGGGGGGCTCATAATTCCCAGAATTATGAGCTAGGATTTGGGTAGAGGGTAGAGTTTGTGAGTGGGAATGACGTGGCCCCGTTCACGGTTGAGGAAGAGGAGATGGCGGTGGCACGGGTGGAGCTGCCTGGTGTGGCTGATTCGGTGGCTTCTTCGGAGGTGGCTGATGATGACATGTTGGTGGCTGAGGAGGAGGTGGCTGAGGTGGCGTTCTCCGCTGAGGCGGTGCAGGCGCCTGGCCCCCTGAGGGGTGAGCCCTCGGTTACTTAGACGTTGGAAGAAGGGAAGAAAAAGAGGAGGTTAAGAGAACGCCAATGATGGTTGGCAAAGAGGAGAGAGGAGTTAGATGCGGTCCGGAAGGGTATGGTAGTATTCTGGGCTAGGCATTTTGTGAGAGATGGGAGGGAGATCCCGCGGGAGTTTATTATGCAGGATGGAGATGAGGATGTTGTGGTTGTGCCGATGGGTCCTAGAATGGGTTTGCAGGGCATAGGTAGGGGTATGGAACAAGTAGGCGGGACGGTTAGGGGTCCCGGGGAGAATTTGTATGGAAGGGTGGATGTGGTAGGCGGGGTTCCTAGGGGTCCCGGGGGTAGTTTGGGTGGGATGAGTAGGGCTTTTGGATGTGGGAGGACGTATCAAGCGGGTGGAATATGTCATTTGAGGAGGCGGGGTTAAGTTTTTATTGTTTTATTTAGGGTGTTTCCCATGTGTGGGCTAAGGGAGGTTGGTGGATGGGTGGTTTTCCTTCATCAGAGGGTGCTGCTGAGAGGCGCTGGATGGGGTGACGCATCTGGGAGATCTGACATTATCTCAGGTTGTTACAATCAGCTCTTGGCGGAATATCTTGGTGGGGGAAGGTCGCTTGCAGTGACCTGACCGTGGATTCTTGGGGGTGCACTCGACTCGTTAGAGGGTTTCACGGAAGACTCGCGTTTCACGAACAGAAAACTGTTTGTAACTGTTATTAGCTAGTTGTAGTTGACGATAGTTAATAAAGTTGAAAAGTTTAAAAATAAAAAAAAAACTTTCCAGAGGGTTCAGGGTTCAACGCTGAGCCCTATGTTATTTATGTTGTTGTTGGGAGGAGTTTTGGAAGAAGTGAGAAGGGAGAAATTGGAAGGGTTGGAGGTAGTGGCGGTGGTGGATGATGTGGATTTCATGGTGGTTGGGAATAGCGAGGAGGGAATTTTGAAGAAAGTTGAGAAGATGGAAATGGGATTGAGGAGGGGTTTGGAGAAGTAGGAAGTGGATGTGCAACTATTAAAGTTGGAGGGTATGTGGGTAGATAAGGGAGGTTACTGAGAGAGAGAGGTGAGGTGGATGGGACAGGTGTTAGAAATGAAGAGGGAGGTAAGGGTGTTAGGAGTTTGGTGGCAAGGGAATGGAGGTTGGGAAAGTCATGTGAGGAATTGGATTAGGTTGGCGGAGATAAGATGGAGAATGTTGTTGAAGTTAATAGGAAGAAGGGAAGAGGGTTTGGGAGTGGGAAAGTTGGCGAAGTTGTTGGAAATAGTGGTGATGAAATGCTTGTTATATGGAATGGAGGCATGGTGGAATGGGGAGAAACGTTTTAGGAGGATGGTAGAGGTATGGAGAAATAAGTGCTTGAGAAGAATTATGGGGGCGGTGAGAACCACACCGATAGATGCAATTTTAGGGGAGGTAGGATGGCAGGGAATAGAATGGGAGTTGGACAAGAGGTTGAGTTTGTGGGGTTTGAGATTAAGAAGGAGAGGATTTTGGGAAAAGGGGGTTGAGGATGGCCAGGAAGAGGTGGAGAAAGTGGGTTGTTGGAAGGGAGGTTAGGAGGGAAGGATATTGAGAAAGGTCAAAGAAAGAAAATTGGAAGGGGAGAAGTTTGAAATCGAGGCGGAGAGGAAAGGAGTTGTGGGTTGGCAATTGGTATGGGGAGGGAAGAAGGAGGAAAGAAAAAAGGTATGGGAAGTGGGGAGAAGAGAACGTGTGAAGGATAGTTTAGTAGGAGCAAGTGACGCGAGTGAGAGAGGTGGAAGACTGGGAATCGGAGGGTGCTTATGGGAGTATGGAAGAAGAAGGAAAAGGTGGAAGATAGATGTAGGAAGGGGATTAACGGTTAGTGAAGGAGAAATGGAAGGAGTGGGAAGGGTTTTGAAGAAAGCGCTGGATTATGACGGGGATTTGAGGAAATTGGTGGTGAAGGCGGATAATTTGGGGGTTATAAGGTGGTTGAGAAAGGGTAGGGGTTGGTGCGGGGAGAGTGAACAAAAAGTAAGAGAAAGAGGATTGGAGTTTTAGAGAAGGGATGGGAGGTAGTGATAGAGTAGGTACCGGGACATATTGGGATAAGAGAAAATGAGGAGGTAGATGAATTGGCGAGAGAAGGGGTATGGATGGAAGAGGATGAGGAAGTGGGTGGTGTTTTAATGTGGAGAAAGTGGTTGCAGAGAAGGAAGGAAATGGAGTGGAGAACATGAAAAGAATATTGAGTAAAGGAGGCGAAAGGAAAGAATTATTTTGGGAATGGAAGTGGAGGTGAATTGGGTCACGGAGGAAGAAGATGGGAGAGTGTGTTTTTATTTTGGATGAGGGTAGATCATGGGGGTATGAGGGGAACGAGATATGGGAGGGGTGATTTGAGATGTGAGTGTGGAGGTTGGGAAAACAGAGATCATGTGTTGCTACATTGTTTGAGATGGGAAGAGGGGAGGAAGAGGTTGGTAGAGGGTTGGGTAGAAGGGGGAGGGGGTGACAGGGAAGGGGTGGATATGAGATGGTTATTGTTTGAGGAAGAGGGAGTGAAATTGGTGTTGGAGTTTGGAAGAAACACAGATTGGTTTAAATTGAGGAAGAGTGAAAGGAGGAATTTAATAGGTAGAAGAGAGGAGCGGGATGGAAGTAGGCTGGGGATGTTGGGCATGGAGCAGGTGGAAATAAGTAAGGGGTTAGAAAGAAGGAGATTGAGGGATTGGAGTTGGGAAGATTGAGACTGAGGAGGAGGAGAAGACTTTAAAATTGGTGAAGGAGGAGGGAAAAGCTTTGGGTACCTTCAAACGACCCATTGCAGGTGGTTTGGGGGTAGGCACAAAGTTAAATAAAGGGAAGGAGGTATTGAGAGAGGTTTCGGTTAATTTAAGAAGGAAGAGTAGATTATTATTGGAAAACGTGGAGTAATTGGATTGAGAAAGAATTACGAGGCAGACATGCTTTTAGCATACAGAAAGCCTATAGTATTACGATTAGTTTGTTTTTATAACTAGTAGTAATAGAAAAGTTTAAAATAAAAATAAAAATAAAAAAAGTATTCAGACATTTGGGGGGGAAACAGGGGGGGGGGGG
>QLOI01001712.1:0-13959 GCA_003313605.1 Tuber umbilicatum | reverse complement strand
GGGGAGGAGGGACTGGGCCACTGGGGGCGCGAGGGACGGGAGGGGGTCCTGCGGCCAGGGAGGTGACCTTGGAGGACAAATCCCGGAGGGCAGCAGTGATCAGGAGCCATGCTCCATCTCCGTTACAACCACAGCAATTAAAAAAACCACATCAAGTTGTTCGCAAAGGCTTTCTCTCATGGGCTGAAAACCTTTTCACACAGCTTCCTCGCTTACCCCTCACAGGGAAAGCCTTTACTCTACAATTATGTTCTCTTCGCCCAGTCCCTCCCGCAAGGGCAAGGGAAAGGGCCAAAGGCGCAACCCGAATCCTCCCTCCTATGGGTCGAGATTCACGCCCCTTGGTGGTGCTGAAACTTCCCTCCCCCCCACGTTCCCATCGTTCCCTCCTGGTGAACCCCCCCCACAAAAACGACCACCCAGCAACACCCAGTCCCAGCACCCAGTACTCACAAGGGATGGCGAGGCGATCGATCACCTGGATCCCACCTACTTCCTGAGTCTCTTTGTGAAGTGTGCCAGGGAACTACAGATACCAGAATTCGAGACCCCACCTGAAGTAGCCATCCTTCTTCTAGTTTTTCGTCAAACCAACACTCCATACAGGAGAACACTGGAATCTGTCACTCAGGAGCTCATATCTTTTCGCGAGGATATCGATGTCCTCCTCATCACCGACCCCAACCGCCATGTTGCCCCCACCTCAGCTCCCTCGCCACCCCAACCCCCGCAAGCCTCAGGGACTCCCACTTGGCTACCCGCCGCCCGTGCTCCTCCTGCACCGCCTGCACAAATCCCCTCCTCTGGTCCTCCCACTTGGGCCACAGTTGCGAGGAAAGGCAGGAAAAGAAAACCTTCCCTCACTCCTAAGCCTACTGCAACAGAGGCGAAACCCCTAGACCCTTCTAAAGCTCCTCAGCCCAAGAAATCCATCACCATGAAAGAAAGACGCCTTGTCATCAAACGTGATGGCTCCCCCCTCACCTCTACTGCCATCCAGCTCAAAGACAGCATCAACACAGCTCTCTCAGCCACCAACGTCCAGACAGTTTCGCTTGAAGGCGGCAATGTCACTCTGACTACGATGGATAATGTGAAGGCTTCCGTGCTTAACAGCAGGATCTCTTCCTTCCTCCAACTGATCCCGGGAACCACCACCGTCCACTTGGACACCCCAGACACGCACCTCTTGGTCCATGGCATACCTACACACTACCCCCGGGCCACCATCGCCACTGACCTCACCACGTTCAATACTGGGCTTGCCCTCACACAGCAACCCAGATGGCTTACCTCTAATGACTCCCGAGCCGGTAAAGCGGCCTCCACCATAGTCATTTCAATCACCGGTTCAAAGGCACCCAGCTTCGTCAACAAGAGACTCTCTGCCTTCTCCTCCACCTACAGGTCTGAACGTCGCCTTCGTTTCAACTCCTTCACCCAGTGCTCCAACTGCCATCAGTTTGGCCACCATAGTACCAAGTGCTCCAACCCTTCAACCTGTCGTTGTTGCACCATCAGACATTCCACTGCGGATCACTCCTGCCCCACAGCCACTTGTCGTGTTCGCGGTCGCCCTTACAGTCATCTGACTGTCAGGTGTATCAACTGTGGAGGACCCCACGACGCCCACGCGACCGTCTGCCTTTCCCGCCCCCAGCGTCCTGGTTTGGACCCTGAGGAGGTGGAGGAGGAGGTCAGCATGGTTGGCACTTAACTCAACTGGCGGTTTTGCTGGTTTTGTTTATTTTTTTACTTTTCAGCTGGCATCTCACTGCGCTATTCTAGGCTCGACATCAGGGCAGGTTTGTTGCCCCGTGATGTTCTTTCGTTTCTATTCAGGAGTCTGATCCCCCCTTTGGTTGGATTTGGTTTTCTTTTGACGTTCGGTCCTTTTGTGACTAACCTGGCTGCCACTGTTGGTTTGTGACGGGGATTTTCACTACTGGTTTTGTTAGTCATCGGTTGCGATGCTTGCGGATATGTTTCCGCTTAGTGGATGGAGGGGTGGAGAGTTTTGAGTTTTATGGTTCTTCTTTTTTTTTTTGTAATTGCGTTAGAATTAACGCTTTTTGTATGCCATAGCGCAAACTGCAAGTACGTTTTTGCGCCAGAATCAATAAACATATGATGAAACAAAAAAAAGAAAAAAAAAAGCAGTGATCGGGGGCATGCTCTGTCTCCGTTCCAACGACGGCAATTGAAAAAAAACCCCTAAGTTTTTCGCCAAGGCTTTCTCTCATTGGCTGAAAACCTTTTCTCACGGCTTCCTCGCTTACCCCTTACAGGGAAAGCCTTTACTCTGCAATTATGTCCTCTTCGCCCGGTCCCTCCCGGAAGGGAAAAGGAAAGGGCCAACGGCGCAACCATAATCCTCCCTCCTATGGGTCTAGATTCACGCCCCTTGGTGGTGTTGAAACTTCCCTCCCCCCTACCTTCCCATTGTTCACTCCTGGAGAACCCCCCCTTCAAAAATGACCACGCAGCAACACCCAGCCCCAGCTCCCAGTCCTCACAAGGGATGGTGAAGAGATCGACCACATGGATCTCACCTACTTCAAGAGTATTTTTGTGAAGTGTGCCATGGAACTACAGACACCAGAATTCGAGACTCCACCTGAAGTGGCCATTCTTCTTCAAGTGTTTCGTCAAACCAATACGGCATACAGGAGATCCCTGGACTCTGTCACTCAAGAGCTCATGTCTCTTCGCAATGAAACCAAGGTCCTTCACATCACGGACCCCAACCGCCCTATTGCCCCCACCAAAGCCCCCTCGCCACCCCAACCTCCACAAGCCTCAGGGACTCCCCCTGAGCCACCCGCCGCCCTTGCTCCTCCTGCACCACCTGCACACATCCCCTCCTCTGGTCCTCCCACCTGGGCCACTGTCGTAAGGAAAGGCAGGAAGAGAAAACCTTCCCTCACTCCCAAGCCTACTGCAACTGAGGCGAAGCCCCTTGACCCTTCTAAGGATCCACAGCCCAAGAAGTCCATCACCATGAGAGAGAGACGCCTTGTCATCAAACGTGATGGCTCCCCCCTCACCTCTACTGCCATCCAGCTCAGAGACAGCATCAACACTGCCCTCTCAGCCACCTACATTCAGTCTGTGTCGCTTGAAGGCGGCAATGTCCCTCTTACTACCATGGATAATGTGAAGGCCTCCGCGCTTAACAGCAGGATCTCTTCCTTCCTCCACCTCATCCCTGGAACCACCACTGTCCATTTGGACACCCCAGCCACGCACCTCTTGGTCCATGGCATACCTACACATTACCCCCTGTCCACCATCGCCACTGAACTCACCACATTCAATACTGCGTTAGCCCTCACGCACCAACCCAGAAGGCTCACCTCTGATGACTCCCGCACCGGCAAAGCGGCCTCGACCATCGTCATTTCAATCACCAGCTCAAAAGCACCCAACTTTTTCAACAAAAGACTCTCTTCCTTCTCCTCCACCTACAGGTCTGAATGACCCCTTCGTTTCAACTCCTTCAACCAGTGCTCAAACTGCCATCGGTTTGGCCATCATAGCACCAAGTGCTCCAACCCAGCAACCTGTCGCTGGTGCACCATCAGACATTCCACTGGGGATCACTCCTGCCCACAGCCACCTGTCGTGTTCGCGGTCGCCCTTGCAGTCATCTTACTGTCAGGTGTGTCAATTGTGGAGGACCCCATGATGCCCACTATGCCATCTGCCTTTCCCACCCCCAGCGCCCTGGTTTGGGCCCTGAGGAGGTGGAGGAGGAGGTCAGCATGGTTGGCACTTAACTCAACTGGCGGGTTTGCTGGTTTTGTTTATTTCTTTACTTTTCAGCTGGCATCTTACTGCGCTATTCTAGGCTTGACATCAGGGCACGTTTGTTGTCCTGGAATGTTCTTTCATTTCTAGTTGAGAGTTTGAGTCCTTCATTTGGTTGGATTTATCCTTTTGACGTCCGGTCCTTTTGTAACTAACCTGGCTGCCCCTGCTGGTTCGTGACGGGGATTCTCATTCCTAATTTTTGTTAGTCATCATTTGCGATGCTTGCGGATATGTTTCCGCTAAGGTGATGGAGGGGTGTAGAGTTTTGACTTTTGTTGTTTCCTCTGTAATTGCGGTGGAATTAAGCCTTTTTGTATGCCATAGCGCGAGCTGCATGTACGTTTTTGAGCCAGAATCAATAAACATATGATTGAAAAAAAAAAAAAAAAAAAGAAACCGCTATCAGGGGGCCAACCAGAGAGGCAACAGGAGCAGGTGTTTGAGAGCCACCGGCTTTCAGGAGGGCCATCTCCAATGTGAGGAGGTGAACTTTGGAGACCAGGACAGCAAGAACAGGGAGGATCAGTCTTTCACTGTCGGAAAGATCATCAGAGGAGGAGAGAGGCATGAATAGCATGGGAAAAGTTGCTGCATCAAGAAGTAGGGACTCTCCAGCCTCAGCAGTAGAGCGGCAGATGGACTGGTCTTCCTGAGAGGGGGCGAGGACTGGAGTAGGGGCCTAAGAGCCGATGGGGTTGGACCTCAGGCTGTTGCGAGAGGAAGCAGTGCGTTGGGGGCCGGGGCCCAGGGGGACGGGAGGGGCAGGTTGGCCTGACATAGTTGGCAGGGCACACACTGAGAGCAAAGAAAGAAGAAAAAGTTTTACCTGAGCGGGGTAAAGAGCGAGGCTGTGAGAAAAGCCTTCTGGCCAATGAGAGCTGGTCTTGGCTGAAAACTTGGGGTGGTTTTTTTCAATCGCTGTGGTTGTAACGGAGACAGAGCATGTAACGCAGTCGGAGCATGACTATCACGATCATTGACCTTCATTAATTGTCTACACAGTTATGTCCGGAAAATATGTATACCCCTGCACGGCAACCAGAACAACCACAATCAACCAATTCAACAAAAAAATAAATAAAAGATACAGATTCAATTAAGAAATAGATGAAATTAGATATCATATGCTTCGAAAAAATCCTACTACCATTTTGGGTGACCTCCATCTACATCCAATACAGCCTGCATTCTCTCAGGCATCCTCTCTATCTAAGCATCCAATGTCCTTTGTAGAATTAAATCCCACTCCTCTTTTGCTGCCTCAAACAATTCAGCAGCACTATGGGGCCTTCTCTCAAGTCTGGAGAATCGTCTGGTGAGGGCTCTTTTGAGCAGAGCACAGGTATTCTCAATTGGATTGAGATCTGGTGAGTTGGGTGGCCAAGGGAGTTTTTTGTAACCACACTCTTCCTCCAATTTTAATTTTCCTCACCACAATGCCAGGAGGCATTGTCTGCAGCTAGGTAGATGTTATCAGAAGGTCTATCCAGACCTTGTATAAAGGGGATAAGGTATGGCTGGTGAATTTCAGTTGCATATTGGTGGGAATTGAGGCCAAGTCTGTCTCTTTTACTGGTTCTTTCCTCCTTCCCCCTCTTCCTCACCAGAATTAACTCAGTCCTGCCACCTTTCATGGTTGCAGCATAGACCCCAATACTAGTCCTCCCAGACTTGAAGCTAGGCTTTAAGTTCTTTTCTTCTAACTCTTCACCAGCTCTTATCCTGACCTTCCTGCCTGCCGGATTTGGATCATAGATAATAGTGGCCTCACCAACAAAAACAACCCAATTCCATATTCCCCTCCAATTCCTCCTTCTCCTAGCAAACTCCTTTCTCTTCTCTTTTTGTCCTTTTCTCCAAAAAGGCTTTTTTCCATGGAATCACAAGCTTAAAACCAGCTTCTGATATGATCTTGTCTACAGTAGTTCTGCCAAGATCAATATTCGCTTTGGGGGTGATATGGCATAACGCTAAATGAGGCTCGGCATCGATAATAGCCTCTACCGTTTTCCTTTTAGAGTCTGTGATCTTGGTAGGGCGGCATTTCTTGGTGCCATAGTGGGTGTTTTCCCCTCTTGATTTTGCTCCTGTGACTACCTTTTGAACAGTAGACTTTCTAACTCCAACAGGTTCAGCTATTTTGCCATAACCCATGCTAGTATGCATATGCAAGGCATAGATTTGCTGATTTAGGTCTTCTTTTTCTCTTCGGGTGTTTGGTGGGACCATGGTTGGTGATGAGGGGGGGTGGAGTTGTGTTGCACCATTGCTGCGCAGGGGTATCAATATTTTCCGGAGACGACTGCCCAGTACTGCATCTCCGGAAAGCGCTCTGTGGCTTAAAACAAGTGCCGCAGGCATGGTATGATAATATCAACCGCTTTTTCTCTAGTATAGGCTAGTTACGGTCAAGTGACAACTATAGTCTTTATTTCTCTGATCATATCATTGTCATACTCTACGTTGTTGATCTGTTGCTCTTCACTAAAGATATACATATTATAATAACGATGAAAGATAAGGTTTCTACGACATATCATAGCGCAGATTAAGGACCTATTACACAGTTTTTGGGCCTGCAGGTAACCCAAAATCGTTCTATCAAGATCATTTTTTTATTTTTACTTTTTTTTTGTTTTTTTATTTTTTTCCATCATATGTTTATTGATTCTGGCTCAAAAACGTGCATGCACCTCGCACTATGGCATACAAAAAGCCTTAATTCCAACGCAATTACAAAGGAAACGACAAAAATCAAAACGTAATACCCCTCCATCACCTGGGCGGAAACATATCCGCAAGCATCGCAAACGATGACTAACAAACACTTGTAATGAAAATCCCCGTCACGAACCAGCAGGGCCAGCCAGGTTAGTCACAAAAGGGCCGAACGTTAAGAGAATAAATCCAACCCAAAGGACGAACTCAAACCCTAACTAGAATGAAAGAAAATCACGTGGCATTAAACCTGCCCCGATGTCAAGCCTAGAATAGCGCAGTAAGATGCCAGCTGAAAAGTAAAGAAATAAGCAAAACCAGCAAAACCGCCAGTTGTGTTAAGTGCCAACCATACTGACCTCCTCCTCAGCCTTCTCGTGGTCCAAACCAGGACGTTGGGGGCGGGAAAGGCAGATGGTAGAGTGGGCATCATGGGGTCCTCCACAATTAACACACCTGACAGTAAAATGACAGCAAGGGCAACCGCGGACACGACAGGTAGCTGTGGGGCCGGAGTGGTCCCCTATGGAATGTCTGATGGTGGACCAGCGACAGGTAGCTGGGTTGGAGCACTTGGTTCTGTGGTGCCCAGACCGATGGCAGTTTGAGCACTGGGTGAAGGAGTTGAAACGCAGGTGACGTTCAGACCTGAAGGTGGAGGAGAAGGCAGAGAGTCTTTTATTAACAAAAATGGGAGCCTTGGGGCCGGTGTCCTATCAAGATCAACATTTTTTTTTTTTTTTTTTTTTTCTTTTTTTCCGTCATGTGTGTATTGATTATGGCCTAAAAACATACATGCAGCTCGCGCTATGGCATACATAAAGGCTTAATTCCAACGCAATAACAAATGAAATAACAAAACTCAAATAACGCAACCAATCCTTCAATATGAGAAAACAAAATCCCCCGCATCGCCAACGATGACTAAGGTAAAAAGTAAAGCAATCCTTAGCCCAAAACAACAGCCCAGTCCAAGGAAACTCATATGTAAAGAAACCCATCATCATGATCACCACTCCCAGCTGAGGCCGTGGGTATCCAAAAACAATAACAGCAAACAAGTAGAGACAAATGGGGAAAATAAACCCCTAAGGCTTCAAGAAGAGGAGTCAGAAGAAGAGGATGAGGGCGCCGGCGAGCCAGGCAGAGGCGACGCCGGTGGGGAGGCAGAGATCATGGGAGGCACGCTGGGCGGAAAACCAGTGGCCGTGGCAGAAATGTATCGCGCACAATTGATAATAAGGGGGGCCGAGGACCAAATGGGGACTTCAGGCGCCTGACTAGAGATTAAGTGAAGGTGGGATGCTCTTTCCTAGGCCTTCGCAGGACAGTAAAGGATAGCGTGATCAAAGGTCTCTTCTGTTTCCTCGCAAATGGGGCACAGGGTGGAGGCATCACGGTTGGACCAGCAGGTGTGGGCAGCGAGGTAGCTCTTGCCGGCCCTCATCTGATGAAGACGGCCAGCGGAAAACTTGGGCAAACCCGTGAAGGCGTGAGGAGTAAAGGAAGGAGGGAACTTGTAGGAGGGGGGGGGCAGCAGGGCAGCCAGGAAGCGAAGGTGGAGGCAACAACCTTGGACTTAAGGGAGTCATAGGGTGAGGTACCCGCCGTATCATACGGGCGGGGAAGTAGCAGGTGAGCGGAGACCAGGGGATGTCTGTCAGGCAGAAGGTCTTTGATAAAGAAGCCGATGCCGTCGTGGGGGAGGTGGCGGCGGAAAGGAGATGGGGCAGTGGACCACAGGCGGGGGCGATAGGAACCACGCAGAGGAGCCAGGAGGTGACGGTTTGAGGGGTCACGCCTGGAGTCCCAGGTAAGGACGCGCTGATCGAGGCGGGCGGAAGCCGGGTTGACATGGGGCGGAGAGCAAAGTAGCCGGAGGGCAGCCAGCTTTCTTTTGTGCTGCATTGCCAGGGAGATCAGGGGGAGGGAAGCCTCACGTTAGAGGATGGCGGGAGCGGTAGCCCTGAAGCAGTTGGTGATTCATTGAAGGACCTCGTGCCTGAAGGAGTCAAGTTTGCGAAGGATGGTGGCGTTCCTATCAAGATCTTTCTTTTTTTTTTTTTTTTTCTCTTTTTTCTTTTTTCATCATATGTTTATTGATTCTGGCCCAAAATCATACATGCAGCTCGCGCTTTGGCATACAAAAAGACTCAATTCCAACGCAGTAACAAATGAAATAACAAAACTCAAATAAGGCAACCAATCCTTCGAAGAGGGAAAACAAAATCCCTAGCAACACCAACGATGACTAAGGTAAACAGTAAAGCAATCCTTAGCTCAAAACAAACGCCCAAACCAAGGAAACTCACATGTAAGGAAACCCATCACCATAATAACCACCCACCGATGACGCCTTGGGCACCGAAAACAATGACGGCCTGTAAGTACAGACAATTCGGAAAAATAAATAAACCCTCAAGGCCTCAGGGAGAGGAGGCAGGGGTGGAGGATAAGACCATCAGCGAGCCAGGTAAAGTTGATGCCGGTGGGGAGGCAGCGATCATGGGGGGCATGCAGGGTTGGAAGCCAGTTGCCATGGAGGAAATGTATCGTGCCAAATTGATAATAAGGGGGGCCGAGGACCAAACAAGGTTGTCAGGCGTGAGACTGGAGATACCCTGAAGGTGGGATGCTCTTTCCTGGGCCTTAGCTGGACAGTGAAGGATAGTGTGAATAAAGGTCTCGTCTGTCACCTCACAAAAGTGGCACAGGGTAGAGGCGTCACGATTGGACCAGGTGGTGTGGGCAGCGAGGTAGCTTTCGCTGGCCCTCATCTCATGAAGACGGCCAGCCGAAAACTTGTGCAAACCCATGAAGATGAGAGGAGTGAAGTAGGGGTGGAACTGGTAGGAGGGGGGGGGCGGCAAGGCAGCCCAGGAAGCGGTGGTGGAGGCGACAATCTTGGACTTAAGGGAGCGATACGGTGCGGCACCCACCGGATCGTACGGGCGTGGAAGTTGTAGGTGAGGGGATGCCAGGGGGAGCCGGTTGGGCAGAATGTCTTTGATAGAGAAGGCAATGGCGTTCTGAGAGAGGTGTCGGCGGAAAGGAGAGGTGGCAGTGGACCAGAGGTGGGGATGATAAGAACTGTGCAAAGGGGCCAGGAGGTGATGGTGTGAGGGGGCGCGCCAGGAGTCCCAGGTGGGGAGACGTGGATCGAGGCGGGCAGACACGGGGTTGACATGGGGAGGAGAGCTGAGTAGACGGAGGGTAGCCAGCGTTCTTTTGTGCTGCAATGCCAGGGAGATCGGGGGGAGGGAGGCCTCAAGGAAGAGGATGGCGGGGGCGGTAGCCCTGAAGTAGTTGGCGATCCATTGAAGGACCTCGAGCGAGAAGGAATCCAGCTTGCAAAGGATGGTGGTGTTGGGTATAAGAAGGTCAGCGCCATAGGTGAGGACTGGGAAGAGGAGCCCTACAGCGAGTTTCTGACACCACCAGGGGGAAAGTCCTTTCCCAGCGGGGCTAAGCCGCTTGATCAGCGTGAAGGAAGGCCAGGCCAGGGCCAGGCGGCGGTGGAACTGCGAGGAGGTTTCCAAGGAGGGGGTGAGCCAGTAGCCGAGGCAACGCAGCTCTGCGGTTGGACTCAACAGAAGGGAAATGATTGAAATCGCGGCATGACAGACGGGATTCCCGTACCTGGATGTTCCCTCATGGATAAGCTCGGTTTTAGAAACCGAGAAAGAAACTCCCAGGGGGGCTGCACGATTGCTGGGGGTGAGGAATGCACGCTGTAACAGCCTGATGTTGGAACGGTAAGAGCAGGAGCCAACTGTGTCGGAAAAATCATCGACATAAGAGATAACCACTCCGCGGGGGATGGAGATGTGAAGGCGAGAAACATATATAACAAAGAGGAGAGGAGAAATTGAGGAGCCTTGAGGGGTGCCCACAGATACAGGTGAAAATATCCTCGGAGCGCCTTGAAAAATGAGGGGGCACTGCGGAGAGGTGAGAACTGACGAGATCCAGGAGACTATATACTTAGGGGTGGAGAATCGGCGTAGCATAGTGCAAAGTTGGTAGGAGTTGACGTTGTTGAACCCACCTTTTATGTCGAGGAAGGGGGAGGAGACCTTAAGGCCAGTGGTCTGGAGGAGGCGGACTTCATGTTGGAGGGTGGCCACTGCATCATAGCAGCTGAGCCCAGCAAGTGAACCACATTGGTGGAGGTTGAGGAGGGGGGTAGAGTGAGGGAAGGCAGCAAGCCGATACGCCACGATTCTTTCCAGAATCTTGGAGATCCTTTCTAACAGGATGATGATACGGAACGAAGCACCGGTGGAATAAGCGGACTTGCCAGGTTTGTCAAGGACCATGCCGTTAGCCTTCGTCAAGGAAGAGGGGTGAAAGACATGCAGGAGGAGGGGGGTGAGAAGCGGCGGGAGGAGATCCTTGTTGGCCCAGTGGATGTTTTCCCAGACCCTATACGGGATTACTTCGGGGCCAGGGGCAGACGAGGAGGAGGAACGCCGGAGAACGAGCGAGACTTCCTCCTGAGTGACGGGGGGGACGTCGGGTAGGGAAGGGAGAAGGACAGAAGGAGGGCGAAGAGGCGGGGGAAGAGGGAAAAGGTTTCTGATGAGAGCCGAGTTGATCTCTAGGGGGGTGGTGGCATTGGGTAGGGAGGGAAAGCGTTCAGGGGCCCGGCCATACGCGAACCTATTGGCATTCCAGATGGAGCACGAGCCTGCAGAAGAGAGAAACTGGTCCCAGTGGGTGGCCTTGGCTTTCTTGATTGCTTTGAAATAGGAGTTACGAGCCTGGGTCAGCTCCCACCAAGTGGCAAAGCCATTACGGAAGCTGCGGGAGGCGTGATGGTGGATGCACGGAAGGTTCGCGAGGTTGGGAGACCACGAAGGCTTCGAGTAGGAGAATGGGCGTTTTGTGGGTGTAACTGACAGCACCGGGGTGGTAATGGAGTCAAGACTCGAGTCGAACCACGAGGCGAGCGAGGACGAGGTAGGGAAGGAGGGAGCCCGAGGGACGGCAACGGACTGAAGGATAGGTGCAACGGCGGACCAGTCTGTGGCTTTCCAGTTGGGCTTAGGGGGAGGGACAGACCTGGAAAGATGTCCAAAGGAAATGGAAATAGCGCCGTGGTCAGACCCTGTGCAGGGTGGGGAGGTGTTCCAAGAGTAGAAGTTGGGAAGGAGGCTGTGGTTGGCGAATGCGAGATCCGGCACAGAGGGCCTAGAAAGGTTATCAAAGGGGAACCAGGTATAGATGCCAGGGCTGTTGAGGAGGGAGAATGCGTTGGCTGAGGCCTTAGTGAAGTAGGGCTCAGAAAAGACAGCTCTCAGTGTGGGATGGCTCGTAGGGGGTCAGGGAGGTGGTGATGGAGGTTGAAGTCCCCCAACGAAAGGGGAGGGAACTGATGTTAGGGGAAAAGCAAATCAGGAGATCATGTACGCAGTGCCCCGTTACGGGTGGCGGTGGAGTAGGAATTGTAAAGGCGGAACAGCAAGTGAGGGGAACCGAACACCCCCTGGGGGGAGCGGAAGTTCACACCCATATAGTCACCCCGCCCAAAAAACAAAGGAATAACATACACCATAGAACCCAACTGCTCAGAAACATAAACCGCCACCCGTGTCTTGTACTCAGTGGAAGTATGGGGGAAAAAACATTTATAGGAGCTTGCACCCAAGGGGCGGCCCTTAAACAAAGAAACATCTTGCAAAGCCACAACAAGAGGGGAATTCTTCGCAGAGGTAAAAAACGAAAACCAAGCATGAAAAGCATAACTGCTACCAAGCCATTTTTATTGAACAAAGTAAAGCTCAGGAACCGAGGCACCAGGGGGGAGTGGGAACGTTGAGAAGAATCTGATAATGAGGTTGCAGGTTGTGCTCTCATTTACAGTTCCATATCGTTGTCGTGGGTAGAATCCTCCGCCCAATTGGTAGTTGGGGTACCATGGAGGAGAAGCTGTCTTGCGGGCATGGGAGCAGCCAAGGGAGGATCGGAACCAGAGGTAGCAGGAGGAGGGTGGGCAGTGAGTTGGCTTAAGTGACGGGCCATGAAGAGTGCGTCATCGGCAACCTGCTGGGCCATGTTCAGGGGGAGCTGGGACGAGGAGGGTTGTTGTTAAGGAGTAACGGGGTCGGCCGAGGCGGGTCTTTGCTAAGGGGCATCAGGGATGACCTGGTCCTTGGGAAGTTGGGCAGCTTCCTTCAAAGCAACCCTCGTTAGACAGGTAGGAGAAGTTGCTGTGTGTTCGTCGTTGCAGTTAATGTAAAGTGAAGTAGTTGCGGTACAGCAGTCGGGGAGCACCTTGAGGTTGCCCTGTTTGGGGCACATATCATTTGCACACCTGTGCTCGGCCCTGGAGTGGGGCTTCGCACAGATGGGACATGTGTGGTGGTCTTCTTTGCAGGGGGGTTTCGAGTGGCCGAAGCGATAGCATTTGCGGCATTGAGTATCGCGGGAGGCGGGGTGAGCGAGGTGGACGTTCCTCATGCGGTAGAATAGGCGAATCTTGGACCCCTTGCGATTGAGGTCGGGCCCAAGAAGGTGAAGATTCTGAGGCAGGACTGAGACGACCACTGAGGTGGTGTTTTTTGGATTCGCGGAGGACATGGTCCCGTTGAAGGAAGCGAGCCGAAAGGATGGAGAGGTCGATGGAGTTGAGAATGGAGGCGTGCAGTTTAGAGAATAACTCCACAGGGTTGGCTGGGAGGATGGAGAGGGGGAGGTTGTGGATTTGGCCATTGGTGAAGAGAGGTGCGGTGCGGAACTCCTGAAAAGGGTTCTTGCCCACCTGAAAGGACTGGTAAATCTTCTTGAAGAGGGCAGGGAAAAAGGGGGCGTAGGCTGAGGATGGAGTCCTGGGGTTGGTGGTTAGAGTCACTGCTCCATTAACATTAATGGAAGGGTAGAAGGCGACCTGGAGGGTGCAGCCAGCAGACCGTAGTACCGAGGCAACGATGTCAGGAAGGACAGCGGACATGTTTAGGGGATCGACAAAGGAAGCCGGATGGAGGCGAGAGGTGTAGAACCGACGTTGGGCAGTAAATAGCGGGGGAGGGGGGATTGTCCAACTCGCTGTCCCTGGAGGCCGATGTAGAAGCAACCTGAGCAGCGGTGGCGCACTTGCCCGCCTTCTTAGACGAACTCGCAACCTGGGCCCTGCTATCGGACTTGGGCAGCAAAGAGGAGGAGGCAACTGTGTAGCACGGGGGAGGGCCAGGAACCAAGTGCTGACTAATTGGAGTGGGGAACCGTTCCTTTTTGGGGACTTTCGAGGCTTCGCCACCGCTGGGATTGACTGAGGCGAGGAAGATATCGGCCTCACGGGAATCGTTATTGTCTCTGGCCTAGGTTTCTGGAGAGCCATTCCACTCGCCTGAGAAGAGGATTGGGAAGTCGGCTGAAGGGACCATGAGGTTGCCTTGTCGAGAGAGGATGAGGAGGGGTTTCTTCTTA
>QLOI01001710.1:10933-31265 GCA_003313605.1 Tuber umbilicatum | reverse complement strand
GGCTTTTGGTGGCGAGGCGTCGAGGGAGGCTAGTTTGGGTTTCGTGGGCTGCCGTTGTCGAGGGATAGGATTGGGGGGAGAGGTTTCCCTATGTTGCGGTTCCGGTTCCACAGCTTCGGGACCGGGTCCCTGATCGACCTGACTCGATAACGCAGCCGCCGCTTTCAGAAACCTATTCTTGTGCGGCGACCTTGAAGGCTGGGTCCGCACAAGGTCTGGATCGTCATCATACCCCGGCGGCGGCTCATCGTGATCGAGCTCTCGTTCGTCATTTAATCTCCGCCGTTTGGGTTGTTGGTCCCGAACAATCCTCGGCACGCCCTCCGAGGGTGGCTTTTGATACCCTCCTCTCTGCAGCTCCTCACTCTCGTCATCTATATCTTCGTCGTAGTCTTCGTTTATCGGTCTTCTGCGCGCTACGGATGGCGCGGCATTTTGTGGACCCTGCTGCGGTGCTTTCTTAAGCCAACCGTGCATGATTTCTGTATTTCCTTGAGGAGACAACGGCGAGGAACCACTAGGAGTCGGAAACGTTGTGATCATCCGCCGTGAGGACGATACAGGAGTCACAGAGTAGTGAAGAGACGGTGAAGAACCAAATTGAGGGGACGATCTAAGATTGCGCGGTGGATCAATGATGGTTGGGGGACGAAAGGTGCGCTTAGTCACGCTGAGGCCTGACACCGATGATCCTGACGCAGGAGAGTTCATCTTTGCAGCGGTCCAGGGGTTCGAGATGGCAACATCTCTGGCAGCTGCCTCGTCTGCCTGTTCCTCAGCAAGCTCACTCCGGATCTGCTCTTCTGCTGCTTCCAAAACCAGATCATCCTCGTCTTCGTCGTGGCCCGAAGACATATTAAAGCCCCAGTTCGTCGGTCTCCTTCCGGGCGTTTGTGCCATCCGAGTAGGTAGCGCAGCTGTGGGGACAGATTCTTGGTTGGGCTCCCTAGGGCATACAGATTCAGGAGAAGGCGCATCCATAATAGAAAACATTGGGGGTCGCACGCTGCCACCCCTGCCGTGTGACTTATGAGGGCTCTCCTCCCGTGTCTGCACAGGCGATGCTTTGGCTATATTGGCAGGTGTGAATCCCACCGCCGGAGGATCCTCATCAAGCTCCATCATCATGTCTATTTGTTGCGCCGCCATTCCTTCCTCATCCTCACCTATCTCAGGAGCTCTCGGGGGTTTGGCCGTGCTGGGTTTCGGGTCTCTCTTCCTAGCAAGCAAAAGCTCGAAACCACCTGTCATCATCTCCGCGCTCTTTCCTGCCTTCCCTCCAGATCCACTAGCACCACTCTTAGTCTTTAGCTCTCCGTATAAGCCCTTCAAAACCATCTCTACAGCTCCAATAACCGGGTCCGCGTGAATGAACATGACATCGTCCTTAGCCGGCTCAATATTCGGATCGTAGGTCCCAGGAGGACAACGCAGGTTGAGATAGAGGAAGGGATCGGATATGGCAGAATCGGATGAAGATGCAGACTTAAGGTAGGATTTATACAAGGACAAGATTTGCTTCAGGGTGCCCCGAGCGCACGACACCGGCCGACTGTCCACAAAAACAAAATTCGTACATTGCGGCTTCCTGCATATGGTCGCCGGATCTGAATCAGGCCTCGGCATAAAAGCTTCCACGCCGATTTTCTGCTCTCCCGAACCTCCGCTCGTTGCCTCTTCATGCTCGGTATCTATCCATTGACAAGCGGCGACAACCTCTTTTCCAACAGCTTTCATAACCGCCTCTGAAACTGACTTGCTGGGCGCATAGACGATATCCTCGCTCTGCCCGCCCGCTGCCTTGGTTTTCTGTGGCGGCGCCAGTATCCTTAACGAGAACCGGCAAGCGGGATGCGAAAGGTAATACCTTTGCAACAAAGTCCTCACTTTGGACAAGTTCTTTTGCGCAGTCTTCATCACATTCTGCCCCACCACACCACATTAGCCTAGCGCTACTTTCCCAAACCCTCCCTCCAATAGCAACAGCAAAGACAACAAACAGTACCTCCCGTCTTACAGGCAAAAACTTCAAAAAATCCGTAACCCGCACAGTAGTCCCCTTCATGGCGCCAACCGGTTTCTTCGCGGTAACCCTGCCCACCCGGTCACAAGTGCAAGCCATAGCAACCTTCTCCCCCTCAACCATAGTAGTGATGACCAACCCGCCCGCCAATTCCGCAGCACTGGCCAGCGCCTCCCCCCGGAACCCCAGACTGCGGCAGTCCTGGATGTCCTCATAGCCCCTGATCTTGCTCGTGCAGTACCGCACCGCCATGAATTCGCGATCCTCGGCGGGGATGCCGTGGCCATTGTCCTTGACCTGGAGGACGTCGAGGGTGTTCTGGGAGACTTCGATGGAAATCGTGGTCGCTGAGGCATCGAGCGAGTTGTCGAGTAGTTCTTTTATCAGTGAGGCCGGGTCCGTTAGCACCTGGCCCGAGCCGAGAGCTCGGACGGCGGTGGCGGGGAGGGCTTGGATTCCCATGTTTGATATCCCCCCACCTCTCTCCCCTATGGACAGTATGCCCTCGCCTATGCAAATCCGTTGTAGAGTGAAGGGTTCGTGATTAAAGGTGTCACAGCCGGAGTTTTTGTGCGATGGGTGTTAGATTTGGCGGATAGGAAGACGCGGCTGGGTAACGCAGATGATCGCCGGCAATCACCCACGCGATAGGCATCACGTGATTGCTGTAACGCGTTAAGTACTTTAGCAACATCCCTTACAGAACCCGGGGATTGACGTTGATATTAATTTACGCCGCAACCAGCCCGTCTGGGAAACAACCATTTTTGACAGAAGCACTGAACTACTCTTCAAAATCGGCCGAGGCAAGAGGAAATAGAGATCCCATCAGAGCCATGTTTCTCAGGTATACAATTGCTACTAGCCCTCACCTGATCCTACCGTACTCGAGTAGAGAGAGTACGACATCATACGAGTATACCAGAGTGAGAAGCCAATCCGTGAAGAACAATTTACGCCCCCGGCGGTATCAACCGGGCTTTGACAAAAGTATCGCAATATTACCATACTCAGATACCCACCACAAAATGCGAAACTCGCTCAAGCAAGTTCCTACACTTCCCAGTTCTTCCAAGATACCCTTAACCCAACCCCGCTACCCCTGTCAAGTTATCGCATCCACACATGAGTGATAGGCACCACAACCCCCCCAAAACACAATCCCAAATATTTCCCTCCCCCAAGTGCCCTGGTATGATACGATACTTCCGCGCCCCTCGCGATCCCGACGGTACACGTACCGAAGCAAGCCGTCTGAATATTCCAAGCGCCAATGTATTGCCTCACTCATGCAGTCCCCACTCCCAAAACACCTCCAGGAGCCCATGCACTCGTGTGCCCTACCACTTGAGTGACTATCTCCACCAACGCAAATCTACATCATATCGGAACGACCAACGAGTGACACTCCATGACTTCCATAAACCCCTCCTCAGTTACCACCGTACGCCGCTAGCTTTGATAACCAGACAACGCCAAAGTAAATTCCTTTCAAACCCAAGTCCCGAAAGGCAAACGCTGATAAAGGCCCCGGAGAGTGGCCAAAAATGTAAACTGGCTGGTACTTGCAAAATTGCAGGTTGGTCGGGGTGCCTGAGGGTTTTATCGAGTATCGCGGGCTGGGTGGTGTATTACACAAGTGACAAGCTACCGTATGTGCCGCTCCCTTCATCTCCGTGAGTGTGCCAACAGAATCTCTCACTAAATTTTTATTCTTTTCTTTAGATGACCTTTTCCTCGGAGTTTCCCCAAGGGCCGTATCCTTCGCACATGCTTCGTGCTCCCAAGGCACCTCAAGTCACTAGCTCATCACCATCAGCCCCACACCGCAAACTTCCACAGCTCAAGCCGTAATTTAGAAAGCATACTTTGTTCATTCAATAAGCGCAGCTACCTACACCTACCTGCCTACCCACCTACCATACTTTATCCCTCATCCAACCGATTACGTAGAGCACAGCCTAGCCACGTTACCCCCACAACAAAAGGAAAAACAAAGTAAAGTGAAATAATAAAAACAAAATAAGACAAACAGAGACCACTGAGTGATAAGACACGAAAGAATCCATGCATAAAGGTAGACGAGGGGATAGGGGGAGGAATAAAAAACGAAAAGAAAAAAAGGGAAAAATGAGATCTCTAAGAATACAATGATTGGAAGGAATACCCAGGGCCTCGAGTAGACTGGAGATCAGAGATTAGTGGCACATGGTACCTATAATAATAGAAGGCAACCGCCGCAAGGTCGCCGTCCTCATCAAGGGAATAATGGGACAGATAGAGAGCGGATCATGAGGAGAAAGGGAGAGAGAAGGATAAGGTTGACAATTGGAAAATCTGAAGATCTAGGCGGGCAAGAAGGAGAAAAAAATTCTGAACCTTTCCATCTCCCAATTTCCAAAGGTTCCATTAACGCCGTTAGCGGTACCATTGGTCGTCCCGTTAGCGCTGTTACTAGTGCCATTTACAGCAGGGCGTTGGGCCGTGGTCACGAGTGTGCATTCCAGGGTGCTGACGCTCCCGGGGCTGGGGCGAAACTCATAAGGGGGCTCTTCTTTCTTTCTCTGCAAGCTGGGGTTAGGGTTTAGGAGTCTTGGGGTGTTGTTGTTCACTCTGAGCTCCACAGTTAGTTTGTATGCCCGGTTGTGCAGATTTACAGTGGACAAAACGGGAGTGAAGACTAAGACTCCGGCTTCCGGAGGGAGATGAATCGAAAATTGCGTCATCAACTTTCGGTCGTCGGGAAAGAGCTCCTGACTAAACTTGCTATCAATCCCATTCAAGGCAGCGGCGAGACGTACGCTGCTTATTATAGCAGTACTAGCATCTAAGGATAGCACGTCAGTCCTAGGCTCTAAGACGATAGATATGCGATCGGGATTGAGTACCTTTGCCGTCAGGACGGTATCTTGGCTCCTCAGGCCCCGCATTAGGTTTCGGTTGCGGAGGTGCGGGCGTGGAAGCATTGAGCTGAGGGGCGGGGGAATGCCCATTTGGCACGGGGGTAGCGCTATGCCGTTGTGGAGGGGGGGGCATTGCTATATTTGGTGCCGGTGATGATACCTGGGGCTGCGGTGTCCGAGGATTGGACCTAGCCCGCAGGGTTATCGAATCATTTGCCGGGCTTCTCGATCTCCCGCTCTGAGTTGAAGGTGTCATATTTCTGGCACCCGGCTTTGGTGATTGGGAAGCCGGAAGCACTAATAGATTCTTTTGGTCACGTGGAGCAGCCTGTGGAGGGAGCGATGTTATTGGCGTAGGAGGGGTAGGCTCCTTTTTCGATCCCTGGAGAGGGTTGCCGGGCAAATCATTGGATCTGCCCCGGACAGGTCGTGTGCCATTGGTGTATGCAATAGCTGGAGACTCAAGGCTTGGAGATGGCCCATCAGCTAGTGCTGCACGTGTCGCGCGCAGACCATTGATGGGAGGCTTCTTAGGAGTCCGCTGCGCCCGTTGCGAAAGCGGAGGTGAGGATTGTGAAGCTGCAGCAGGACTATCCGCCGCGGACTCCCGGCGGCTCCCGATATTGAGTTTGATTCTCGGCCCTCTAGGAGTAGGAGCCGGCTCTTGTGAGGGTGATTGTGTCTGGTGCACATTAAGACGCAATCTGATACCACTTCCGCCACTTTCCACATTCCCAACCTTTGCTTTTGCCTCGCTCAAAAGTTTGTGGAATCGAGTCTAGCAACAGGCGAAAAAAAGACGTGTCAGCCACCTTTCGCTGGTGTAAGAATGTAGAATCGTGCACACTCACGTATAATTTACGGACATCTTCCACGATGCTACTCTGCTCGTCATTGTACTCTTCAGCATTTGAACGAATCAATTGGACCGCTGACTCGAATTCAGCCCATGTAGAGTATTCTCCTTGGGCTATCCTCTTTTTAATGAGGTTGAGCGAGATCGGGTGCTTGATTACCCGGAAATATTCACCGTGAAGCTTTTTGCTTGGGAGGTTAATGAAGAAATGTGCAACCGACTCGCCCCTAGGAAATAAGAGCAAAAATGCAATGTTAGCAAATTTATGATGGGGTACTCAGCGAGGAGATAACCGTGCGATAGATAAGATAAACAGGCTAGCCATACTTCGGGGAGTAAAGACTTGATCCTAAAGCAGAGAATAAAACATTTTTTATGGGGGTTTAGAAGGGGGAATCCTGCATCAATCAACTCACTTTTCATCGGTAAAAGCTAGTAACCCGTCAATGATCTCATTCTGTGCTCGTTGAAAAGCTGCCGGATCATTCCTTGCATTCCTACCCGAGGTTTGTCTGGTGTGATTTGCCTGAGAAGCTTCGTCTTCCGTCTTGACATGTCGGTTAGACTGCTCGGCAATAAAGCCCTCCACAACATTTCTTATTCTCATAGAATCGCTATGGACCTGACTCTTGGGTTTGTTATATCCAGCGGCATTCTGACACATCAACAAGAAATCTGCCTCCGCATCTGCCAAAGAAGCATATTCGTTCCTATGAATCTTGGCCTACCGCACCAAATAGTGAGCACGAGAAGGAGCTAGGAAAGGAAGATGTTGGCTGGGTTGTTGTTCACATACCTGTATTTCAGCTAAAGAGATAGGATTCGCGACTTTTTGGTAATAATCGGGATAATCATCCTTTAAGTCGGTCAACATTTTGAACTCATTGGCCAGAGTTATGGCGGAGAAGCGAGGAGCTTACCTTGGGCACCAGCACCTCAAAGTGCTGACGGATGAAGCGGTTCCTGATCCGTTAGATAAAGCACAGGAAAGCGTTAGAAAGGGCTAAAAATTTAGTCGAACGGGGAGAATCTATTCGAAGGGTGCGGGGGTAGGGTGGGGATGATAAAGGGGGGGGGGTAGCTTAAGAAAGGGTGAATGATCGACAGTGCGGGATGGTACTGTACCTCTCCCTATGGTTCCATACAGTGTCGAGTAGAGCTTGAGCGACAGCTGCAGGAGTATCTAAGCCCTGAACACCGGATAGCGAAGCGTTCGTCAGTCAAGATAACGGTGGAGCATGAGCTGAGCTTCGTCAAGGGATGTAAACAAGTGAAGGAGCGGGGAAGAAGAGAGAAGCAGCTTCCGTTTCCCTCACATGTCCCCCAGGTTCCGGGTGAAAGCGCTCAAGTTTGAGAGGAAGACCAGCTAGAGATGAGGAATCTCCCAGGGGCACGGAGTGGAGAAAACTTACCGATTGCTTGCGCCGTTTCCGAGCTCGATCGTCGCTATCCGGCGTTGGCGATGCGTGCGAAACCTTGCGCTTATCCATCTCACAAGGTATCCTGTGGTTCGAGGTTTCGTCGGGTTATATATATATCGAGAAGGAAACGCGACCGAAAATTCGCGACTGGGAGAAGGTTGGTAAGGCGCGCTTCTTTTCTTTTTTCTTACCCTTTTTCAAATATTTTTTTTTTAAAAAATTTCTCTCTTTAATTTTTTTTACACCAGTAATGACCTGCGATGAGCAAGCTATGGATGGGGAGAAAAAATTGGCAATGACGGCCAAGTTTCGGAGAGGAGGAAGAAGGCGTAAAAAGCGTGATAATTTAACAAGGAATTATGGTTGGAAGTGGAGGGTATTCGACGGTCGGTATGGCTCTGCGTTTCGCTCTTCTGGTGGTGAGATCGTGGTCCCTCGGACAGGGAAAAGCCACACAGCACCACCCTGGCATTGGGCGGAGGGCGCCAAGTCAGGGCACAACAATGCGATTGTCCTGCCCGCCACAGTGCGGGCGCCTCACCAACCGCACAGCACAGTTTTCCCTTCTGTTGACAGCAGTAACGACACCCGGTGCCTAGCAGCAAGTATCATGTGTACAGTACCGGTACTTGGGCTCAAAGATCAAGAGTCTCTCTGCTCTCCAGCCTATCACAGGGTCGCATAAATCCACTCTGCTAGTGGATTGGGTTACTATTTACTTCTGCCCTTTGATGGTGGTGTTCTTCAGAATAAAGTAAACAAAGAGTTGCTACCAGTACGGCATGTGCTCGTACAGTGTGATGCCGGTATGATACAGTAACAATACCGGTATATCGTTGCATATACTGCTGCTACTACTACTATTGCCCACAGGCTCCCGAGGCATATCTCGCTACAGCGCCTGTAGTTGACGATAATCTGCAATAGGGCACAAAGTACAGTACCGGTATAATACAGTGCCCTTCTCCCATCTCCTCCATCACTTGTCCGGGATCATACTACTGTACCATACTCGTCTCCCACTGTGAATTGTCATCTTCATATCTGGGTGAGATCAGTGGACCGCCATACTGTACGGTACCCTCTTCTCTCCCCTGACTTTTCTGTGCGCCACGCCAATTTTTAAATCTTCTCCCAACCCTGCATACCGGTGCCGGTGCTTTGAAACCCAGATCAACTGCGACCACAAGTTTATAATAACATAGACCGCACAACCACTCTTCTCGCAGCACATCCTCCCCTACCCTACAGGTTACCGTACAATACGGTACCAGCAGACCACGGTAGAGCGTCCCTACCGCACACAGCAACCCGCGGAGCCGCCCTAAACAAACTTTTCCTCTCCCTCTCTCAAGTGAATAGGTAAGCTTACCCTAGGGTCAGACCGACGCGTCTCGGTCCGTCCCTCTTCCTAAATACGTACCCCTCCTCGCTTCTTCACTCAAAACCCTTATCTCACCCTTTCGCCACTCTCTCCCCTACTTACACCCACCGTCAAACACAGCAGTTTCCAAGCGACAATCCTTCCCTTCAACATTTCCACATCCCCAGAATAGAGCCATGGAGAAGACTTCAGTCCGTCAGCGTCGCCCACGTTTGTTGACTGACAAGGAGAGGGACCGCTTGGAGGAATTCGTTGATCTTATCCACTACTCTGATCGGTGAGTCCGCAATTCTTCCCACACAAGGCAACTATCGTCTAACTTCCCCTTCTCCGGACGTCCAGTTACTCCGATAAGCAATATGAATACAGGTGGCTACCCCCTGGGGCTCACGCGACCAACGGAACCCTCCCATGCAACCGGTGCTTAGAGGTGGTGCTAACTGCTCTGCGATTATAGACATGTTATGCTACCAAAGCAAATGCTGAAACAAATTCCCAAGGATTATTTCGACACAGAGACGGGAACTCTCAAGATCCTCCACGAGGAGGAATGGAGAGGGCTTGGGATAACTCAGAGTTTGGGATGGCAGCACTACGAGATTCATGCTCCGGAGCCCCACATCCTACTATTCAAGTAACCTCTACCGTGCTTGTCCCCCCCCCAATTTGCCCAGTTTACTGATATCCCTCCACCAGGCGACCCAAGAACTTCCAGACGAATGCTCAGTAAAAAAGAAAAGAAAGAAAACCTCGCTTCTCCCTCTTCTCTCTCGCCAAAACGGGGTTTCGATGCATCTACTCGTAGCATCAGGGTAACGAAATAACGAAAATGGATGAAACAAGACGACGATCACGAAAACTCCTGTTAATCTTTATCCGTGTTAATGGCAAACCTGAAAGCTACGTTTATGGCATCAATTTGTTTCAACTGGCTTTGATGCTTCCATCTCTCTTTCTCTCACGAGACGGGTTGAGATGTAAAGTGGGTGGGATAAGCGAACTCTTTTTTGTTTTCTCTCCCTTTTCTTCCCTTTTGAGCCATATGCGATGGATTTCCTTCATTCTATATTCTCACGCTGGTCTCCTCACCCCCCTTAACTATCGTGATGATGTTGTAAGCTGAGATCGATTCGAATCCATACTTTTTTTTATTCATCATCTTATTTTTGCCGCTGTGTATATTGCTACCGTCCCGTAACTTGCAACTTTCATCCGGGTCCGATACTTTATGCGTCCGATTTTCCGTTCTGCCGTATATATGTACGATGTGTGGCGGGAATCATGAAGTTTGGTGGTGACCCCTCGGCGAATTCGGCCGTGGTGGAGGAGAGGTTATGCGCCCACCGATCCCGCGGACCATTGTAACAGGATCGAGTTTTACGGACCAACACCCTTCCTACCCAACCACGGTTTGGACCAAACACGACGCCGGCACCCTTTGTAATAGCCAAGTTTGCAGTACCGGTATATCGCGATATTGATGGATCACGGTCAATGCTCGCCAGCAATATTGAATTGACGGGGGGATTACCCCAGTAATACCGTTTATATGATGTATCACGTCGTGATGCATTGCGACGAGTATCCAAGGAATTATGGATTATATTGTAGTCCCACATCCCAGTAGCCACGTGCTCCTGCGATCTTTCTATTATGGTATCATACGTACCATACCAGATTTAAGAGTCCACAGTAATTTTCTTCTTCTTTCCCTTCCGTGGTAAATCTGGGCTAGGGGAAGGAAGTCCATAGGGCTGAACTTCAGGTGGAGAAATGTATGATATCACGCCAGTGGTGAGGGGGGTGAACGGTTCAACCTGAAAATATCATGTAGGAAGTACGGTAGGAGCACGCTTCAGATTGGCTTTTTCGGTGGAGACATCTGTGGGTACTGACTTCTGCACCTTTGACATACGGTAACAATAATAACAACAATAATAATAATACTGTACCTGTATAGTAATGCGTTTGCGATGCTGTTCTCCCTTTACAAAGGCCCGACGGGATTGCACATCAATGATCCGAACCCAGATCTAAGAAAGCTGGAGTCATCTTACCCTCATACCCTTCCGCAGTCGACAATGGCTGATAAGTTACCTGTACTCGAGTACAGTACTCGAGTATGATATGAAATGATAGGTAGGGATTATGGATGAACCTAATCGGATCTGATTGGATCAGGCCGACGACCATGAAGCTCCGGTCAAGGGCTTGCCAAGATCCCTCCCGCCTGAGACCAAGTTGTCCACAACATCGAAATCCTCCAGGAACCAAAGACACATATTGGTACCCTTATCCATCTTCACTACTGGGGAGGGTCCAATTTGATCTCGTAAAAGTATCCATCGGTGTTCACATCACTTCTACTCGTTTTCCATCCGTACCTCCCACCTTTCATACATATTTTCCCATCCTCAACTTTCTCGCCTTTCCGCCTCTGGTTGCCTCCCCTGTATGCATGCATAGTCAGCCAAAATTTCAACCCTAAAAAATAAATTCCGGCGCCTTGAGCGAGTCCAGCGAAAGTGGGAACCCAACCCAAATTCATCCGGACCCTAAGCAACGCACCCGAAATCCCCCCAACTCGCACGGGAAAAAAAGTGACTTCACGGAGAAGGGGAGCACCAACACTAGCGAGACCAGTTACCGATAAGAGAGGGGGGGGTCTGGAGGTTTTCTTCAACCAATTCCTCTAAACCATGGCCGATTCAGTACCGGACGACCATAATTCGCACGGCGCCACCTCCTTGGACCCCAATGGCGCCGGTGCGAATGCGAATTACTTTGAGGATATGGGGAGTATGGATTCGCTCGCGACCGCGGCCCACGCCCAAGCAGCTCAGCAGCAAGCTTCCTATAGTCCCCACCAGGCTACGGCTCAACAGGCAGCTGTGACAGTCGCTGCGCATGGCATGGTGGATCCTTTGTTCTACCTGAATGATCCGGCCCAGCAGCAGCAACAAGCTCAACAGCAGTACTACTCACAGCAGGGTTATGTGCAGGGGCCCGGTGGTGGCTACGCTCAGGGGCCTACGGCGGAGCAATGGCAGCAGGCTTTATCTTTGGGAGGGGATGTCAATGTCGAGTTTCAGCAATTGTTCAACCATATGCAACAGTATAACCACCCTCAACAGCTCATGCTCCAGAGGGGTCAACGGGTCAATGCGGGAACTTTGGAACAAGAGCAACAGCAGCAACAGCAACAACCGGGGAATATGGGTCAGCCTACTGATATGGTTCAGCGTGTCCATGCGCAGTCGCAGGCTATTCAAGCTCAGAAGAATCATGTCCAGCAGCAACAACAACAGCAGCAGCAAGCTCAGGCTCAGCAGCAGGGAAATTTGGGTCAGGTTCCCGACATGGCCCAACACGCACAATGGCAGGCTCTCCAGGCTCAAGAACAAGCTCAGCAACAAGAGCAACAACGTCAGCTCCAAGCTCAACAGCTCCATGCAGCCCAGCAGCAGCAGGTACAAGACCAACTTCTCCAGCAGCAGCTCCAGCAGCAGCATCAACCGCGGCCGATTGTAACTGCTCTGCCGCGGGCTATCGTACCGGGTCATGGCGTTTCCGCGGACTCCTCTAATTTATCCTCACCATCATCGAATATTGGGATTACTAGCCCCATGGATCTTGATTCGGCGCCAGCGTCCGCAAAACCATCATCGACCCCCACGGTACGGACTGTGCCGGACCGGACCTTGATCAAGGGTCGTGCCGACTTCCGCCCCAAAACAGCAATCCCCCAGGACTTGACAGCGGAGGAGTACGCAAGGCAATGCGTCCAAGCGGCAATTGCCAGCAGACTCCCACCATACGCTTTGCATCCGAATGAGTACGCTCTCCTGAAAGACCACATCAACCACCTGCAGGTCACAACGTATATCCACATACGGAATGGTATCTTACGGTTGTGGCAACGAAATCCACTCGTTAGCGTTACTAGAGAGGAGGCAGCGGGATGCGCAAAGGATTACCGGTTTTTCGATGTATCTGAGGTGGCATATGAGGTTCTGGTGAGGGGCGGTTATATAAATTTCGGGTGCGTGGAAGTTCCGAGCACCATACCCGCAAACCTGGGCAATGCGAAGCGCAGGAGAACTATCGTCGTTATAGGAGCCGGGATGTCAGGGCTGGGATGCGCTAGGCAACTTGAGGGCCTGTTTACGCAGTTTGGTGACAGGTTACCCGCAGGTGAGGGGATACCTAAGGTTATTGTGCTGGAAGCGAGGGGAAGACTGGGTGGGAGGATATACTCGCACCCACTGAGGAGCCAGGCCGGAGCGAATTTACCGGAAGGGAAGCGGGCGACTGCAGATCTGGGGGCGCAAGTCATAACTGGATTCGATAACGGTAATCCCTTAGGTGTCTTGATCCGTGGCCAATTGGCATTGCATTATCACAGCCTTAAGGACAATTCTTCCTTGTACGATTCCGATGGAACCCCGGCTCCGAAGGATCGGGATATGCTAGTTGAGAGACTTTACAATGACATTCTGGATCGAGTATCCATCTTCAAGCAGAGGACCCCACAGCCGAGGACAGTGGAAGGAGATAGGGAACTCATAGACACTGGCAAGGACCCAGCTGGGGAGGGTGGAGATATGATATCAAAGGTCGAGGGGACGACTGCGGGTGGCCTGCACCCACCGACCCCCGCCCCATCTGGCCAGGACGACACATTTTCAGCTAGCGTCGACAAACTCACCGGGAAGCCATCGACGGCTACGGGCTCAAGCGCCCGAATTCCTGGCGCGGAACAGGTGCGAAAGCTTGGATGGGCGCTTAAACCCGGCACCACCGGACAGGAAACAATCACTTTGGAGCCCCATGGCTCGGATTCGCGGCACCCAACGTTGGGTAAGACGATGGATTCCGTGCTTCGGCAGTATCAAGACATCATTGATATCGCACCGCGGGACCTCCGATTGATCAATTGGCATTACGCGAACTTGGAGTACGCTAATGCGGCTAATGTCGATTTGCTAAGTCTCGGCCATTGGGATCAGGATGATGGGAATGATTTCAGTGGGGCACATGCTATGTTGCTGGGTGGTTATACACAGCTTCCGAGAGGATTGTGGTTGAGTCCCAGGAAGCTGGATCTTAGGACTAGACATGTAGTCAAAAAGATTTCGTATAATTCTAGTAAAGGAGTAGAAGGCGGCTCGCGGATCCAATGCGAGAATGGGGAGACTCTTGACGCCGATAAAGTGGTTATCACTGTGCCCTTGGGGGTGCTGAAGGCAGAGACAGTAACATTTGAACCACCCCTCCCGGACTGGAAGAGCGGAGCTATCGAACGATTAGGGTATGGCCTATTGAACAAGGTATATAATTTAATCCAATTCGTTCGGGTTTCCTTTGCCCCACAATACTGATACGTGGGAAAGGTTATTCTCGTCTATGATGTGCCCTTCTGGGATGTAGAAAACGATATGGTTGGTCTTCTGAGGGATCCTCTCGGTGACCCCACAATACAAGAGAGCTATGAATCCAATAGAGGGCGTTTCTACATGTTCTGGAACTGCACAAAGGCTAGCGGGAAGCCTACTCTAGGTATATAGAACCTCATTTCTCCCGTACTATCACTCGGATACTGACGTCTTACTAATTGCATTATTTCCAGTGGCTTTGATGGCTGGCGATGCCGCCACACAGACTGAGCTGGAATCCGATGACACATTGATTAATGAGGCGACGACTGCGTTATCGAAAATGTACTCAGACAAGTCTGTCCCATTGCCCACGGAGACTATCGTGACCCGTTGGCAAAAGGATCCCTACTCTCGCGGTAGCTATTCATTCGTTGGATCCGAAGCCACAGCCGATGATTACGACATCATGGCGAGGCCCGTAGGAAACTCCCTCTACTTTGCTGGCGAGGCTTCATGTCGGGCATATCCAGCCACTGTTCACGGGGCATACATCAGCGGCCTTCAGGCTGCCAGCGAGATAGCTGAATCCATACTAGGCCCGATACAAGTTCCCTCACCACTAATCCCACCAAAGCCCAAGTTTCAAGGTTCGTATAGCTCACTCTCGGGGTCCAAACGCAAAGCAGAAGACTCAGTGATCGAGAAGGCCCGCGAACTCAAGTCCGCACGTCTAGAGGTCTACGAGGAGCAATTGAAGCAAGCGCTCGTCAAGGTACTCGGTGAGCGACCCACGAAGCCAGGACGCTCGGGTGCCAACCCGTTCCTGTTATACCAGAAGGACCACTGGTTCATCTGTAAAGCTAAGTGTGACGAGGCTCGGCGGAAGGCAACTAACAATCCCGAGGCGAAGGCTACGAGGAATGAAGTCCGCGCTGCCCTGGGCCAGATGTGGAGGGATGCGCCGGAGGACGAGAAAAGGCCATATCTGAATGAGACTGAGAATAACAAGAGGAGCAATGCCGCGAGCGTTACGGAGTTTAAGAGAAAACTTGCCGAATGGGATAAAGCGGCTGTGAAGTTTAGGAAAGAGTGGAAGGAGGCGAACCCGAGCGTGCCGAGTGAGGATGAGGTATTATTGGCGAGGCAGGCGGAGTTGGAGGTAGGATTTCAATCGCCGGCCATTCACTTACTCGCACGTGCTCGAGGATAATGATTGACCGACTGACTTTATGGGCAATTCATAGATTGCCGAGATCAAACGAAGTCGAAAACTCAACGGCTTTATCGACTCCGATGATGAGGGTTATTAGGGAGGGGGAAATCAGGAAAAAAGGTAGTATTCAAACTGTCCGCCCCTGCCCAGCACTAGAAGGTTTCCTGGGCATCATCTATCACCGCGATACCGAGCAGAAGATGTTTATATAGCTTTGCTCATTTCCATAGGGGTATACAGTACGTTCACTAACGGTCCAGAGCCAAAATCAAATACCCAAAATACTTCCATTCTTATCTCTCTCTCTCTTCTCTCTTCTCTCGTCCTTTTTATCCTATCACTACCTTTTCACCTTTTCTCCAATCGGCCTCATTTCTCCAAGTAAATTCAGGGTTTTTTTTTATTACCTTTTTCGGGTTTCCTTTCGGTATACGGTATTTTTCTCTTTTTCCAGCCCGGGCATTCTCTTTTTCTTTATTTTCCTTACCCTTTCTTAGTTTTATCTGTAACAATAGCTTGAGGTTCCGGAGGGGTTCTTGTATTGTAGTTTTATTTTTTTATTTTCTATTTTCTTTTTCTCTTCTCCTTTCCCTTTTGACGCCCTGTTTTCTGTCCTGGCCCCTGGCGACGGAATCTAAGTGTCGAAGAGGAAGAAGAAGAAAAAATTGGTGCATGGTGGGAGCTGGAGGAGGGATTGATTGACAGAAAGGAAGCCTGTATCATAGGCTGTGGGTATCATATTGTTCTGCAGGGCATCCCATGAGACAGACAGCTTCGGGAGTTTCCGTAGAGCTAATCGGTCAAACACGTGCGACGTTTCAGCGGGTAAGAAACTGAAGCCTTCGGATTGGCCTGAAAGGACAGGTTAAAGGTCTGGCAGGTTACTCGAGTAGAATACATATGGTGGATAGCCACACACGCAAGGGCGAAAAGAATAAAATAAGTTATGAGGTATCATACCATTATGTTGTGTGCTGATCCTGTTGTACAGTATTCGAGTGGACGAGTACTCGTACTCCTAGACCATTTCGTGAGTAGAATAAACACTTCGAGTATTGTTCCTAGCGATACCCAACGAAGCGTACTCTTCATCATCCGGGAATCTCCAAGGTGTAAGCTAGCTTTGATCTGCCGCATGACAACCTGCGGAGCCCCATTTCACTTGAACCTGAAACTAAGCAACCCGCTAAGTGCTATGAGAGGTTGCTTGTAGAGAGCACCTCCAACACTTCTTTCTTTTCCCATTTCTTGCACCCATTCCCGCACCTCTCCCCGCATTCTAACTTTGCATTTCTTGTTCTCTTCTACGGTTTATTCAAACCACCACCAATAAATGGCAATGTCAGCCATCTCAGCACCCGATAAAGCTCTCCGAGTGCGAGAAAGTGCTTCCCCCCCNNNNCCCCCCCCCTCCACGTACACCCCTTCCTTCCGGTTTGCAATAACTAACAGCCGCCTAGACTCCGAGAAAGCCGTCCGTAAGGAAATGCTCGGCGTCCCGCTCGAGGTCCCATACACCGTCCTTGAGCTCGTCGGCAAGGGCAGTTTCGGCAGCGTATTCAAAGGCATGCACAACGAGACGAAGCAGATTGTTGCCGTCAAGTCTCTTGACCTCGACCAACACGACGACGAAATCAAGGATATACAGAAGGAGATTGGGTTGTTGAGTCAGTTGAAGGCTGGGGATGCGCCGAATATTACGGCGTTTCATGGGAGCTATTTGCTTGGGTCGAGGTTGTGGGTCATCATGGACTTTTGTAGTGGAGGGAGCGTGCGCACTTTGGTTTGTTTCTTCGTTTTTTTTCTTGCCCTGCTCGGGAGGGGGTGTGCTGATACGGAGTGGGGATTAGATGAAAGCAGGGCCTATCGATGAGAAGTTTATTAACATCATTATCCGTGAGACGTTGACGGCGTTGGGGTATTTGCATAAGCAGGGGATCATTCATAGGGATATTAAAGGTTCGTCCCGGCCCTGCCCTTCCGGCACTGTTCGCATCCTTTTGTGGCCTGCAGATTCTGCCATTGAGTTGATCCGGAGGTGGTTTGCTGATTGTGTGGGTTAGCGGCGAATATTCTTGTTGGTCAGGATGGGCGTGTGCAGCTATGTGACTTTGGCGTGTCTGCCCAGATTGCTGGGAAGAATGGGAAGAGGAATACGTTTGTTGGAACACCGCAGTGGATGGCTCCCGAAGCGTTGTCGGGTGGTTTGTATGATTCAAGGGTTTGTCTGTTTGCTTGATTGATTGCCATTGCTTTTGTCTCGGTGGTAATTTTTTCTTGTTATAGATTGATATTTGGTCCTTCGGCATTACTATTATCGAGATGGCGAAGCAGAACCCTCCATTGTTCAACATTCCGCCGAATAGGGTCGTCGACATGATCCCGAGGCTCCCACCTCCGAGGCTTGAGGGTGGGAATTGGTCGAATCAGTTGAGGGAGTTTGTGGCTTTGTGTTTGAATGAGGTTCCGGAGGAGAGGGCTACCGTGGATGAACTTTTACGCTCCAAGCTAGTGAAGGCTGCTAGGCTACCTACCTCCTCCATGAGGGAGCTTATTGTTCGGTATGATCACTGGGCGAGTAGGGGTGGTGTTCGAGACTCCATGTGGCAAGCTACACTACAGAACGACATGGATCATTTGAATGCTACTCTAGCCAGTGAACCTGGGTGGGACTTCGATACCGTAAAGTCCAGACTTTCGGGGGTGGCAGGATTCATGCAAGAGGAAATTGGCTCGGCTTCTAATGCTTCTACCTTGAGACCACACTATAGGGGCCCACCCATCTCCGAGGCTGCTCGGCAGAGGGCTGGAGAGGGTCTTTTTCGGCTTTTTCAGAGTCCTGAAGAGGAGGCGCAACAAAGGCAGCAGCAGCAGAGTGGTCAAAGGATAGGATATGGGGCACTGGGTTCAACATCAGACCTACAGTTTAGGAGTGGTTCAAGTACTCGTTCCGGAACCCCGGAAAATAACATGATATCAATACCTTCCTTTGACGGCAACGGGATGCGTCTTCACGATAACAGGTCTAACAGCCCTATTGGCCAAATCATCATGCCTTCTATGCCCTCGGACGAAGAGATCATTCGTCAAGCGCAGGCAAAAGCGGCCGCCGCAGCTGCAAACCCTCCTCCACCAGCACCACCACTCGTACCAACTTCCGCACCAACACCCCCGCCACCTGCTCTAATGGCCTCTTCGGAACGTATACCAGTGGCTCGCACGAGACCTCATAGGGCCGATTCTGCTGGAGCTTCGGTTCTGCGCCCGACTGGATTGTCGACTCCGTCGCCAACCCCCGATGGCCGGAATCGCGATGCTTCCCCTAGGAGACCCTCTACGGCAGCATCCGCCCCATCTTCCCCTCCTCGTCCTGGCAATTATCAACAAAACATGATGCAGAACGGGTTAAAATCTCATCATCTCCCATCGACCCCTAACATCGCAACCCTCCGTGAAGGGAGCAACCCGGGGACTACTGCACCCCCTCTTCCTGTCATCAATAACTCGCCACATGGAAAGCTCCGCAGCGCAGACTCGACTCCACCTCATGGCAAGTCCCGTTCTCAGGATATCACGGGCAGAGGCCTTCAGAAGCCCCCGGCCAAAGCCAATTCCAAGCCGAACCATCTGAACCTCGACCTCCCTGGAAATCCTCACCACAATGGGAACGGTGTCTCGAACGGAATGCTCCCACCATCGCCTTCCCGCCCGACTTACTCGTCGCACACCCCGCAGCACTCTTTCTCGTCCATGCAGGGAATCGGCGTCTCGGGTATCCCCCGCAGTGAGCAAATGCAACCTACTCTTGTCGACGCAACTGAGTTCCCGACCATGGAACCCCTGAACCTGTCCGTAATGTCTTTGGACGCCGACGACCAGCGCGTTGCGGATGAACTCGACAGGATGCTTGCGGGCCTTGGTGACGCCATGGAGTTTATGGGAGTGAAACTTAAGGCGCTTAACGAGCAGAGGAAGCATGAGAGAGGGAGTATGGAGGAGGAAGGTGAGGGTGGAGAGGATAGTTAAGTTGTGTGCCAACTTTGATACCCTAGTGATTTTTTCACCTTTTTTCTTCCTTGTCTCTATGTTTCTCTCTTATATCTTAAATGCTCTATAGCAGGTTAGGTTAAGCTAGATATTTTTAGTTTCTCAGTTTCCTACCATTCCACTCTAAATTTCTCTTCTCCTCTCTTCCCTATTTCCCTATTTTCTTTGCGAAAAGGGGGCAAACTTTTCTGTGTGAATGGCGCCTGGGTGAATTGCGGGGTTTTTTTTTGCTTGCTTGCTTGATTAATCGGTTAATTGAATGAACGGGCGAACAGGATATTGCGTATGGTAGTACTAGAGAAGGGTATTCTATTATATTCATGATTTTCCTATGACCATCAAGTTTAGGTTTATTTTTTACACTCTTCACTGACGGTTGTGGTCCCCATTACTTGCATTGGCTATAAGATTTGTTATTATTTTTATTTTCGTTTGTTCGTTTCTTTGTTCATTGAGTTTGGGAGTTTTAGGGGCGGGGGGAGGTGTTAGCTAGCTTAGTTAAGTTTGTTTGATAATATTATCATGATAGATGGGGTTTTATTAAATTAAATCTTTTTAAATATTTTTTTATGAGTTTATTTGACTGTTGAGTGTTTGAAGGTTGTAGTTGTAGCTATTTAGTGCGATTGTGGATTGCTATTCTATAGGTACCACAATCATCATACCTGCACATCCTCTTATTCGAGCATTGCCCTTATCATAATAATCGTAGTAGTAATAATATTATTATCACTATTATCGTAGCATAACAGATTTCACTACGAGCCCGAGTGAGTTGTGGTGAAAGCTCCAGTTACCTACGGTAGCCACAGCAGGTTCTGTAAAAGGTGATTTCCCACAAACTTCAGGACCGAGTGGCCGGGCATGACCCGTTCTGGTCGAGTCCCGCCTCTGATAAGGATAAGCAAGGGATGGACACCCTTCGCTCGCCAAGGGATATGATATGCACACTCCGAAACCGAAACAATAAATACAACGACGCGTCGCACAAACTTTCGACCAACTTTTATCTCACTTACCTCTCCTGACCATCCAAAGGCAACCAGACAAAAAAAGACCATCATCACCACCACCACAAAACGAAAAATGTCACCGGTACACTCCCCC
>QLOI01001709.1:0-41384 GCA_003313605.1 Tuber umbilicatum | reverse complement strand
AACCCTAACCCTAACCCTAACCCTAACCCTAACCCTAACCCTAACCCTTTTACTGCTTTATCCATAAAAGTTTCTCCTTATCTTTCTTGCATGTTATTCTTCTTTCCTTTCTTTTCCCCGGCCATCCGATGGGGCCTCATACCACGGATCTCGCTACCCTGGCAGTTCACTTGCTCACGGGTTCAAGCATCCTTATTCAGAGGCTCTTCTTGCTCCTCCCAGCTCTCATACGGGCTGGTGCCACGGCACCAGCACCAGGGGCCCTCGTCTTGTAGGGGTTACTACTTGGCCTCTTGTAAGTAGTTGTTGTACTTGCCCTGCTCGGAGTCGAGCTGTACCTTGTGTGCTTGCTCGGAGTTGGAAGGGTGCTATGCTGTTTGCTCGTGTCTCGTGTCGGCCGCAGTTAATACTGCTGTATGTAACTACTGCCTCTAGCAAATACACTTAACTCCTAACCCTAAGAGGCCTTGTACCTTTCCTCTCGCATCGGCCAGGATTGTGAGCCTTGTACCTTTCCTCTTGCCAAGTGGGAGTAAAGCTTAGCTCTGCACCTGCTCCCACGCCTGCATTGGGGCCTTGTTCCTCTAGTCTATTCCCTCGGATGTGGGGTCACACATCTCCTTGATGCCTGTTGGGGTTCTTGTTCTCATCCTCCTTGTTGCTACTAGACCTGTCTTCTCTCCTTTAATTGCTGCTACCTCTCTCTGTAGTTGTAGTCCCTCTGGGTCTTTGATTGCTTGGTTCGGTACGTCTTTGTTTTCCTCTTTTGGCTGTGGCTCAGGTCCTTGTTATTCGAATCCTGTCTGAAATTAATTCACTTAACTCCTAACCTTAACCAAATGCATATTATGTGGCAAATGGGTTCTCCCAGGTCCCAGGAATTCACTAGGATGAAATATTTGCACCTGTTGCTCACTTTGATTCCCTGAGACTATAGCTGGCGATTGCTACTTGCAAGAAGTGAAGGCCAAGACAGCCGGACATAAAAACCGCCTTCCTCTATGGATTCTTAAACGAAGGGGTGTGCTTAGAACTTCCTGAAGGGCAGCAGACAGAGGGAAAGGTAGCACGATTGAGATGTTCAATCTATAGCCTCAAACAATCACCACGCCAGTGGTCCCAGCACCTGGTATCCTCTTCACAGCCAGATAGTTTCTCCAGTGCGGCATATGATCCTTGTGTCCATGTCAATCAAACTGGCAATTTGTTCCTAGCAGTTTATGTCGATGATATATCTATATTTGCTGCAGATACCAATCAAGCTGCACGTACCATTGCACTATTAAAGTCTGAGTAACTCCATCAACATTAATCCCAAAAGAACAAAAAAACTATGAGAAAGACAGGTGGGCTAGGCTGAATCTAGCTATAGTGGTAAGAAATATATCTGGGCAGAGTGGAAGAGAGCTTAGCTCAGAACATATGAAGAAAGTAGTAAAGTAAGGAAAAGCTAGGAAGAATAGAAAGGAGACAAAGAATAGGCTTAGGGCTTTCGTGAACAGAGCATCATATGAAGAGGGCGATCCGGAAGAATATGGGTGGTTTTTCGCTTGGTGGAGCCTTGTGGTAAAGGGCAAGTGGTTTGTGGCGCTTCGGTCTCTGAGGATGAAATCCACTCAATCTCGCTAGAGTCGCAAGAATGATCCGACAGATCTTCCTCGGGCGGTGAAGGGTCTACAATGATGATAGGCTCATTGACAATCATAACATGACGCTCTCTCTGGAGAATCTGGTGGGGTGGCTTTTTTTTTTTTTTCTGAATGGGGGCAGTTGGTGTCCTCTTAGTGGAGGATTGTGGTTTGGTATCTTTCTCCAGCCGAATATCACGCAACCTCATCAGGTCTGCCCCGGTAATAATTCTGGCCTCGGTCAGCTTTCGTCTGTCAGTTTTATTGTATATTGGATCGATTCCCTGAAGCTTTGTGGACTGTTCCTGGTAGAGTTCCTGCCCAGCAATTTCTGTCTCCAATTGGTTGCCAAGCTCTCGCATGATCGTTTTAACCCGTGTAATCATCATCAAGGTATCTGGATCTGTAGGTGTTGAGTCCCCATTAAGTGATAGAGAGGCCATTCCACTATCAAGTAACCTTTCAGCAACCTGAACATGCCTCCGAATGTCTTTGCTTTTGTGCGGTGTTGCCAGAAGCCCCAATGTATCGCGGCGTGAGGACACCTCTGGCCTCATTTCTCCTAACACCTTCCGCATACACAAAGGCCAAATCCCCACTCCCTCAAAGGCATGACAAATGTTGGAAGGTGTGAAGGTCTTCTTTCTCGCATTAGCAACCATTCGAATAAACAATGACTTCTTAATCCCTATCGTAACTGAATTGTGACCTGATCATTGATAGTCATCCACTTCGCATCCGTAGTAGTGCTGATATGGTGAAAACAAGCCCACATCCGGAGGTTGGAGAAGGTGGGTACTGTGCGAGGGTAAGCAGAGGAGTAGAATATTGTGATTAAGGCAAAATTGAACAAATTGGAAGGTAAGAAGGGAGCCATGGCCATCGAGGATGAGCAGTTGGGGCAATCGACCAACCAATAGTGCTGTTTGTGGCTCAAAAATCTCCTCAAGCCACGTCAAAGCGAGTCTATCATCTATCCAGCCCTTTGGTGAGTAGCTAAAAACATAATCCTTCTCTTCTACAGTCAGGTTCTTGTGCCATCCTAAATACTGTGCCGCTCCACGGTAGATCACGAGCGGAGAAAAGACAATTCCAGCTGCACTAACAGTCTCCGCAACGGTAACCAACTCACCACCTCCGTCATGAGTAACATTAGGGTTTCTTCGCCCGCGGTGGCAGAGAACACGCGCCCGAGAAGCCTGGCCAAGTAGAAATCCTTTCTCATCCATGTTAAACACTTGAAAGGCTTTCAAACCATGGGTACGGACGAGGCGAGTAAGTTTGGCAAAAAAGTCTCTGATGACTCAGGGATCATTTGCCTTTGCTCTTTGCCGCTCGAGACGACAGCTAAACTTGACCGTGATTGATGGGTTTCTATCCAGAAACCTGGAAATCCAATGTTTTCCAAACGGTCTGCTCTTCTTGCCTAATCGTTTCAGTTCCAAATGAGCAGCCATATCTCGCATCATATCAAGGCGGGGAGGGAAGCCTCTATCGTCCATATCGAAACACCATGTTGTGATAGCCTTCTCCTCATCAACAGTTAAACGCTGCTGTTCAACATGCCCCTCTCTGCGAGTCTTCCGCTCTCCCGATAGTGGATAATATAAGGTCGTTCGTGGTACCCCATATAACTCAACTGCAGCTGCAACTCCACCATCTAAACCTTCTTGAATCGCCCTCAAGGCCCCCTGGACTCGCCTTTCACGGTCACCTTCTTGCCGTGCTTTTGCTTGTACCATTGGTGGTATTTCTTTGTGGAATTGGTACACTTCTCGATGTCAAGAGCGGGGTTGATCTACTGGGTGTCTCACGCTATGGGCATCAAAAGCAAATCCCGCTTCCCCGTGACATCCCGCTTCCCCGGGAAATACGTTACTCTGCAGTACTCAATTTCGCTGATGAATGCACACTACCTGGACAATTGCAAAACTGACACATGGAAGGTGGTTTCCGTTGCCTGCTACAACTCAGTCAACTGGATTGCCAGAGGTAACGCTGGGAGACAACACATTACTTGCAATTTTCTCTGTCTACTCCCATTCCAGTATCATTGTCGACATCCCTTTACCAGATTCTATCACCCCCTTACCACTGCTCACATACATAATCCTGCTCGAGTCATGGTCGAAGCTATTGCCGCACATCATTGCTATTCCCACCCAGACACTACACGGAAAAAGAACTGGCTCTTGAACCAATTTGTTCATCCTCCCACTTTCTACCAGCAGGCCCTGAACCAGAAGCCAGGAGACTGTGATACTCTGACTAAGGGTTGACTCTCCCAAGTCCTCACAGATAATAAGCGAAAAAGGATAATTCAAATTCCACTGTCTGGACCAAAGTTGATAAGGATTACGATGCCCAAGGAACCACAAGTGGGGAATGATTATGATCCTGTTATTCAAGCTCCCGCTGAGGATCAGGCTCGGTTCCTGGCTTGGAGGCGTCGAGTGTTTGGTTGGCGCCGCAAATGTCCCTGCCAAATGCGCTTCACTCGTTGCCATATTAAATGCATGCCACATCCTCATCCCCATCACAGCTGCAAAGATGAACTCACTTATGAGATTGATCTGAGAGTATTTGACGGTTCGCTCAAGTATACTTTCATGGACTACCTTCTCAATCGGGAGCAGTGGACCAAGGCAAGAAAGTTACTTAATTTCTGGTATACTACTATGGCAAGACATTTACAACACGGATCATAACTTACAGGCTATCCTTCTACCCCGTTTATCTATTTTCCTACAGTTTGCTATTATTTCTGTACTTGTTTACCATATTTTGCTCCCCTTGTTTTGACTACGATTCCTATTAGCATTATCGATGTCGTTCTCCTTCTCCTATGTTCCATTTTTTTATTTATTTAATTCCCCCTACCTAACAGATTCTTACTAGTTTCCAAAGTACTCCATAACTGCACTCAGTTATTGTTTCTTCCTTTCGATCTCCCAGTTTCTCGCGTCTTATTTTATCTTCACTTCTGTCGCTCTTTTTGGCCAGCATTATGGGCCTTGTACTTTTCCTCTTGTGTTGGCCAGGATTGTGACTTTGTACCTTTCCTCTCATGGAGTAGGAGTAGAGCTTAGCTCTAGTCCTGCTCATTCGCCTCCAGTTGGGCATTGTTCATCTGGTCTAGTCCCCCGGATGTGGGGTCACACATTCTATTGATGCCTATTGAGGGCCTTGTTCTCAACCCCCTTGTTGTTACTCTGCTCGTCTGCTCTGCTCTAGTTGCTGCTACCTCTCCTTGTAGTTGTAGTCCCTCTAGGTTTCTGATAGGCTTGCTTGGTGCTGCTTGGGTGTCTTGTTCTGGCAGTGGCTTGCATCTTTGTTATTCATGTCCTGTCTTTAATTAATTCACTTAACTCTTAACCCTAGCCCATCACTGACTTCCTGTGGAGGAGTATAGTAGCTGTTCCGCTTATTCCGAGTTTTCCTCAGCTATTTTACATTTTTATTTTTGTTTTATTTTATTTATTTGCTCCTTAGTTTTCCATTGTCACCTAGTCGTCACCCTCACCTTTCGATCTTATCACCGGAGTACGAAATGCAGATTCTATAGTTCAAGTTCAAGAGAACTTCATAGGTAACATGGCTCAGGTCGGTTTTAGGTACGTAAGTGGTTCCTGCTAACCGAGTGAACACACTGAACTGGAAAACATCCCTTAGTCCTCGTGAATAGGGCTAAGTGGCAAGGTTCGACGGGGAATGAGATACCCTAAGTGAGAGCCGGTAATTTTGTAGGACAGGTTAGACCTAGTGCAGCAACTGCTACCTCGGTTTAGAGTGGTGATAACCATTCGCCCCATGACAGGGGAATTGCCACAATAGAGACACCATAATCACCACAATCACAAAAAACGGAGAACAGTCAAGTTTGGTGCTGGTAAAAATATTCCTTGTCAACGCCCAGCACTGTAAAACCCAGACGACGGAAAAGAAATATGAAATAGGTGAGCGGAGAAAGAGCGGGAACAAACCCTAACCCAATCCACCAAGAATGAAAACAATGAAAATCAGAGAGACCCCAATGCAAAAGAAGCCCTAACCACAAACCCCAGCTAACTAGCCAAGAAAAGTAATGCAATCTAATATCCAGGGGCTGGAAGCTTGAAGCCTCCTGTGACCAAGTTGGTAAAGGTTCCGACGGGGTCATACTGCTCCTTCACGCGACGCAGGAAGTGGTTGTTTTTCTTGCCGTAACTCTCCATGACAGGTTCGTCATAGCCGGCGTAGGACCACATACTACGGAGGAGGGAATATTAATATTATGGCAAAGGTAGAGCGAGGAGGTAGGAGCGTACATATATGGGTGGCGAACATCGCGCTCTTCAGCGAGACGCATCATCGACTCGATGAAAATAGCAAAAGCTGGGAAGACCGCGCCCCTGTCCGAGAGTTTATCGAAAGTTATGCCAAAGTACAAGACTACCAAACATTAGTATCCATTCCCGGAGAAAATCGGCCGAGAGTGGGAGGGAGCAATACTCGACAAAGTCCGGTTCCCAGCACCCTCCATTCCAAGAACATTTCTGCCCTTGCGAACACCCTCCCGAACAGCATGGGGAGTGATGGGCATGTTACTGTGCAGGCCGAAGAAGCCTGGAATGTGTCTATATCCCTGAAGCCAGACCTGGAATTGATACAACACGTCGCGGAAGAACTGCCTATCTGCGTAGATGGTGAAAGTCCTTTGCTCCTGCACCAGCCCGTACCCAAGCCCGTCGTTGAATTCACGTGCTAGTTCGACCAGCTGGGCCTGGCGCATTGTGTTGCGGTATGGCTGAGCGTCGAGCCAGGGTTGGAGAGGAGCGGGGGTAGAATTGAGGGCACCGTTGTAGAAGATGGGAGTGAAGCTGAAAGTCTCGTTGCTGGTCCCATTGAAGCCGAATTGTGGGAGAACGTGTGTCTTTACATCGCTGATAGCTTTGTCAACATGGTAGTCGTAGATTGCGTCCTCCACCAGGGGGAGCTGGGACTGGTTATAGTAAACCATACCGCCCCAAATCCAGTCGGGAATGTTATTGGTCATGAGCTCGAACCTGGTGATGACACCAAAGTTGTCACCACCACCCTTAAGCGCACGGTGAAGATTTGGATGAGAGGTAGCATTCGCATGGATAATAGTCCCATTGTACAAGACCACCTCGTAGGTCTTGACATTATCAACACCGAGCCCAAGCTCGTTTCCGAAGAAGGAGAGACCGGCGCCCAAGAGCAATCCAGTTCCGACCGGGTAATAACGGCCGGCGACGACGGCTTTGTGGTAAGGTCCGAGGAAGTCGTAGACGAGTCCCCACGTATTTCCGGCACCAATCCAGACGGAGTCTTCTTCGGTGAGTGTACGTTCATCGAGGCCTTGGGTGACGATAAGAATGCCATCGTCGGTGTTTGCAGCACCGGGAACGGCAGAGTGACCCCCTCCACGGACGGCGAACTTGCATTGGTTGTCGGTGAAGAGTCTCACCGCCTGGGCGACTTCCGGTGGACTAGTTGGGGAGAATATGCAGCTCGGGGAAAGAACTGTGGTGGATGCTATATGCGCCAAGTCAGAGAGTCAATATCAAACCGGCAATGCACCCAACATACACCAAAAGTTATTATTCACGGCTGTGTAATTTGCGCTCCCAATACTCAGAATCCTTCCCGGGAGAGCAGCTTCTAAGAGAGTGCACTGCACATTATCGGCAACGCGACCACCATCAGCTCGAAGCCAACAAGCAAAACTATCGAAAAACAAAACTCACGCAGTTCGCAGTCGGGAGTGCAGCAACCGTAGCCCCGTAAAGGGCGTCAAACGCAGCTAGCGCCATGATAACGTTTTGGAAAGTCATTTGTAATGCCCCAGGAGTGTTAACGAACTGGTCTAATGTGTAGAGGATGAGACAGATGATGAGGATGGAGAAGTCTGGATAAATGTGCTCCTTTATATACCGATTCAGTGCACACGAAGGACATCCGGGTTGCGAGGTCGAAGATACTTCAAAGCCATTTTTTCCACACCATATTGTCCCTCCTGCCCCCATTATTTCCCACGAGAGCTGGCGGAGGACGAAGGGAAATTAGCTGGGCGGAGACCAAACCGTGCCAAAACACCTTGTTTCTTCATTTATCACTGCCTCTCTCCCATTGTCTCTTACTGGACTCAGCAGACAGCTAGAGGTTGTCAGACTTTGTGTGATTCGGGCCTAAGAAACCTGAGTTCGCGACCGGTGAACCGTAGCACCATGGGCAGTGCGCTTAGGAAAGGCTTTCAAATATGGTGTCCTCGCCCTCCGCTCTATCCTGGGTCCATAGCCATGGGGTGGGGTAAACTCGACACAACTTCCTACGGGGGAAGCTATCATTGCTCGTACAATATACGAGGCTTCTGGATCTAACATCTCATGATTTGTCTCCGCCCTTGCATACTGTCGGAGCACCCAAACCCCCGGGGGTCATACAACATGAACTCTTGGAAAACTAGGCAAACAATGGTAGCGAAAGCTGTACTATGCTTGTCTGCGGTGCTTAATTTCCAATACTTTACTGTACCTCACATGCCGAAAATAGAGCTGGGTGGTTGCGCTAGATCGATAACCCGAGTAACCCTGGACCCGATCGGTCGGAAATGCTTAGCACCCCCTGTCCAACTGAAATTCCGGGAATCCGGTCAATTAGTAACATTGATTGGTAAGGTGCAGCTGCCAGGCTTGTGTTAAATTTAACCGCTCGAGCGCGTAAAACCCTCTTTGATACCGGCCAATCCCGAGCCACTCGTACAGCACAACTTCAAGGGCCTTCCTTTTTTCACCTACCGTCCTACAAGCACCAGTGGCAATGTTTTCGTGCAAGTACTGTACAAATACAGTACAAGCCGGGGATTGTTTTGCGGGTTAACATAAATCAATGGTTCGAAAGCATCTCCCCTGGCACTTGTACGACCCAACGGTGCTAGGCCAGATTATTAAGCGAGGTTACGCAGATACCTGTTCGGAGCTCTCTAATCCACCGGAAGCCTGGCCAAACAGACCTCTCGATGGAGACATTTAATTTTCCTGCTTGGGATGCTTTTTGCTAGCCAATACAATAGTTGAGTAGACGGCACTTGTGCGATAGGAGAAACAATGCCAATAGTATACTACCGATCTGACCCCACAATGAGGATGTAGATTGCCTGCGATGAAAACCCATCAAAGCCCCTTCAACGACCATACCAGGCCGGAATTAATCCCCACAGTACTACGCTCGCTATCGACAATAAATATAACCACCGTAGTAAGTACCCCTACTTCGGGGTCAGAATACCCGAACAGTGGAATGATGGGAGAGGGACAGGGTGATTTTCCATAGTTTGGAAGGGGTAGTTATCGGGCTGGTTACCATACCCAACCCGTTGTTTGAGCGGTTGTTATAAAGTGGCTAAGTTAAGCAAAATCCCCGCCGATTGTTTCGTTTCGCACAAAGAACGGTCAAAAACCTCACTTTTAAATCGTTAACCCCACATCAAAAGCTGCATCGCTCTTCGGCCAAATTCCTTATTTAAAATTTAAAATCACTTGATACCTACAATATTTCATAGTTAATCTTAATTGGATTCATCACCAACGGACGGGTTGACAAGCTTGCAAAGAGCGTCTGCCGATAATCTATTAAATCGCTTAGCGAGTCATAATAAAGTTTAGGCAATCCAATGCGGTAGGCTGAACCCCCGCCATGACGAGAATAATGGCCCAGATTTGGGTGATCTACTTTTTCGCTAAGTTATGCAGAGGATTAACCGTACCGCCACATCTAGCCAGATTATGCTCCACGACACGGCATACAACCCGCAATCCACTCTTGCCACACTACTATCCGAATCCCCGGTAGTACCCGCGATGGGTGTGACAATATCACCTGCTCAACAGCACCCTCCGTCAAATCTCATCTCATGCTCCTTCTCTAATGCCCCCCCCCCTCTTTGCACTACGCTTCTACAAATATACTCATCCCGTCCGCCCGATCCCCCCAAATATGGCGGTAGGCTTTCGCATATACCTTAGGTATACCGGTATATAGTGAAATTCGTAAAAGGCATATCCGGTAATTCTAGTCAGCTACGAAACCTCTTCCCCTAGTAACCGGGCGAGAGGATTTGGGTCAATAGAGCTTGCCGGAACTGAAAATGGTCTCCTTCAAGGGTGTAGGGGTATAGGAGCGTAGGGAGATGTAGATAGGCTGGATTTGAATACCGGCAAAACTCGAATGATCGAACCTTATGCTAGGACGTTAGACTTGCCTCTGGTGGTAACGTCTGGGTTGTTACTTTTTATTTTCCTAAGGAAGAGTGTTTTTAGGTGTTTTCTCCCCCCTTCTTCCCGAGCAGGAAATTTCGGACATCATAGCACATGGTTCAATCATTTGAATTTTCACGGTATGGGTTTGGGTATCATACAAGTACACCATCTCTACCAATCAGAAAAGATGTCGGCTGCGGAAGGTGTTTATTTTATATTGATAATCCAGTAGTACCGTGACACCGAGTTCCGGGGGCAGTGTTTTCTTCTTTCGGATACGGAGACTCGTCGCCACACGATCTGTTTCCCCTATATCCCCCTCACCCTGTTTAAAACTATCTCCACAAGTGCCAAAAAAAAGTTGACCCAAATCTCTGGAAAATAAAGTACACCTTCTTGCGTTTTGGGAATAAGGATATTGAGGCATTCAGGCACGGGGTCGAAAGGGTGATTGCGAGTGCCAAGTTTTGAAAGGATCTGTTCACTTGGTGTGGGGCAGGCGTTACACACCAACATCTTCCCACACCAAAACTTGCACAATCCGTTTCAAACTCTAGGGATGAGCCTCAAGGAAGATAGGTGATCGATCTCAGACTCTTATGTTGTTCACCGGAGGCCAGATATTGTGGGGCGCAGATTCTACATACGCGCGGTATGGGTTCGCTTGTCCGATGAAGCCGGACAGCTGATTGCGAGAGATCCGTGACCATTCGTGGACCCACGCAAACACCGTGCCTAAGCTACATGGTTTGTGTTTGGTACAAGATAGTGACCTGTTAACCGGAACCGATAGGGATCTCAATGACTGTTCCGTAGCTTCTGGACCTAGGTACTAGTGTTTCTAGCCTGATTTGTGAGAACAATCCTAAGACTTCCTAATAATAATACTCCTGGTGAGAGCGGCTAGAAACTCGAATTGTGTACCATTTGCCTATGGCAGCCAGATCTTGGGTGAGCGTTCCCGCAAAATATCAGCGGCAGAGGTAGTCTTGGCGCGGGCGAGCGAGTAGTTGACCAATCATTTGTACCACGATCACACAGCGGCACAGCGCCTAGATTTTGTAGGTTCCACAAACATTTTGTGCGGCAGTTGCACCTGCTGCCAGTGCAATTCTGCCTGTAGAACCTACAAAACTCTAGAGCTGTTCCTCCTGACAATAACAAGTCAGCGGTCTTTCCGGTTACAAAATCACGTGGAGCGTGCAGAAATTCGGAAGCACGACTCATACGAGTCGGGCGTGAAAAAAGAAAAATAGAAAAAGACAACCCGGAAAAATAGAAATCACCCCGCCATCCACCCGACATCAAATCAATCATCACGATTCCAAATTCAATAGCCAGGCTCCCTTTTGGACAACCACTTTCAAACGCCAAAAATTGAAGCCACAAAATACGATTCGACGCAGCGCAAGGACAAGACCCGAGTGAGTTGGAAATTTCGCTCTTTCTCTTTTCGCTTAGCTTAACTAACTGAGCGGTAAACTAATGATAGGGGTAGGCAATAGAGGGGAGACTCTCTCTGTTTTTTCACCTATGACCACTCATATCCATTCTCTTCCGGGTACGTCTACCTCCTCCGCCGGTATTCCCATACTAACGAAAGTAAGACATGCTTCACAAAAGAACTCCCGCTATCGCTTCCCACCTCGAATCTGGCTCTTTCGGCGTCCTTCTGATAGACGCATCATCCTCTGTTCATCGCCGAAATCTTGCGAAAAAATGTAACGAGAACCGGAGTATGGGCAGCAGAATCTAACGTCTTTAACCAGCCACCAGCATTCATCTAATTATTCTAGCCACGAGCCAATACGCCTTCTCCGAAACCTCGCAAGGTCTCTTCAACCGTGCCGCTCAATTTGTCCCGAGACCGGAGAAGTTCTTGACGCCCTCCAGCAGTACCACATTACCGGCGGGAATCAGCCCATCAGTCCACCATAGGTCCGGTTTGGCGAGCTACCTCGATTACGAACGATAATTATCGGGGGGGTGGCGGTTATTGGTAAAGCGGAACCGAATGCGACATGACATCCCTTGTTATCGACGAGCTATCATCCCTCGCTACCATCATCAATTTTCCAGCAGTCCAGTCCATCCGTCCTGGACATGGGATGGGATGCCCGATGGGGAATTTTCCGTCTTTTCTTCATTTCCCTACGCCCTATCCCCAGAATGCCCAATATTCCCCGGACTTTACCGGTGCAGTCACGCATGATGTGGGAAACTCAAACAATTAGTAGTGGTCATTCATCGCGATTTAGGCTGTGCTCCTAATGGGTGCCTCCCACCACCGCGGCACGCCTCTTTATTCCTTCCCTTAGAATGCGTATCCCAATTCTACATACACTCAGTCTGTGGTCCCCACATCTTACCTTCTCCCAATAAATACTTGGCGCCGTCCTTCGCAGTTTCTCCCCCGGATTGTGGGATGTCACCCCTCTTCACTATTACCGCGATTACCCTAGGCCCTAGATGGGGCCCGTGGACTTCCCCGGAATTAGAAGGCATGTTCGCGAATTCAAATTCCCGAGACCCTACTCTACCCGCCCCTCCAGCTAGCCTCTGGAATAGGTGAAGGCAACGCTGCAATCACCGACCGTCACTCATCCCGTCCATGTTGGCCCTTGTTGAAAAGCGCCGCACGTTTTGTAGGAAATGCCCGCACTCTTTGGCCGCAGTGGTATGCGTATGCGTTAGTGGGGACGTGCAATTCTTGAACATTTTCTCTTGATTGCTTTCCTTTCTTCTGTACTCTCATACCCACGACTTGTCCTCCGCTCCTTTACCCATATTCATCTTCCTTCCATCCATCCAAGCCACCCTTCTTCTTTCGCTCAACACATGGAATAAAACCAAATACTCTACCACTGCTTGACACAGCCTTAGTGCATCTACTCCTTCCGCTCCACTTCGTTGAAACTCTATCCACCGATCATTACCTCCACATCCATTATTTTCGGCAACCCTGCTGGAATCCGCCGCACTTGATGCGGTAGCAGTACATTTATGAATTCATAGAGGAACGCGCAACCCCCGAAAGTTTTATCTCTCTTTGATTTCTTTCTTCCTCGCCCTTCCCCAACCGCCGCCTTTCCCCCGCCCCCTCCCTCACATGCTTAACTTCTTTTCTTCATTTCAAGCCTTCAGAGTCTTTTCTCTCTCATACACTAAGTACGATGGATCAGGATATCCGTTATTTCTTGGCACAACTTCCGTGCATACACTCGTACCCCACTACGTAACAATCTTCTTTGCCGATCGCTACCCGTATCTGTTTTCAACAGTCCCTCACGGCCCTCCAGAGCCCCGTGCCGTCTTCCCCAGTCTCCGGCCGTCCTTCACTATCCCCGGCTGTTCAGCACATTGGCCGCCCTGGACAGACTGCAGATAGCGGACCAGCCCCATCCAGAACTGTTGATAGTCCCTCCGCGGGGCGCCGCCGTGCCTGAAGACATTAGTTATTCTTTCTCTTGTTTTTAGGTGAGAGTAGTGTTCAAGGAGATGGGCATCTCGCGAACCCTCAACGATGCACAACCTCTCACACAAATTCTGAAACCCCCCCGAAGAAAAGCACAATTCTCGCCTTCGATTTCCTTCTTTTCAATCACGTGCCAATTCATCATTCGTAACATTTCCGTTGGGCGTTTTTAGGTATCAATGTCGCTAATTTAGATGGAATACTCGATTCCGGAACTATCATCAAAAACCGCATCTCATTGGCGACCCTCGTGGACCCGATCGGGGGCCCCTCGCCAACGCTGTGTACGACCGCCGCCGGGAGGAAGAAACGTCGCTTCGCCGAGGGAAAGGCGGAGCGAATCACCAGCTGGCCAACGTAGGCCACCAATCCATAGGCGATGGCCGGCACCGGCGCCGGAGCTGGTGGGGGCGACAAGGGGGGCGGCCGGGCTGAAACGGCGGGGGTTGGGGAATAAGAGGGAAGAAGGTGAGTGGGGGGAGGGGATGCTGGCGGGTGAAAGATAGGACGGGGGTTGGACGGTAAACACGGTGGCGGGGGGGGGGGTTGATGAGGAGTTAGCGCTCGTTAATTCTGGGGGATACGGGAGTCTTGTGGATCGGCTGGGATTAATGTCTGATGGGCGCAGAGCTTTAGTGATTTTTAGAGAAGAGCCCCTGAACATGTCCTTCCTTTGTCCTCACGGGAGTGTGCGGGGGAATGTGGACATCTATAGAAAGTAGTGTTAGACATGATCAGATCATGATTGAGTTTCGATCGATCTCGATCTGCTCGATCATCCTCAATCATAGGGCTCCTCGAACGGATCATGATCGATCACTCTGCTCTATATCCAGATCTTAGTAATCGTGTCGGATATTATGCATGTTAAAACCCCCATATTAGACCGCTTGCCCTGCACACTACACAAAAAATTAACTAATTGACTTCTCACCACTCTTTATCTTACGCTCTTACCAGGGACTAACCATGCCAAGCCACACTTGAGTCGTGAGGGGCTAGCAATAATGGAAGCAGCAGTAATGATCGATCACTCGAGCCCTGGTCATGATCAACCATTCAATCAGCGGTAGTGAGCGATTACTCGATCAGAGTCCTCCCATTTCATCGATCATTCGACCATGGGGGTCTCTCGATCAAGAAAGGCGGATATTGGTGTGTTACAGATTCGGTATAGGTTTGGTAATGCATAGAAGGATCAAAGTGCTTGGTTAATGCTTTACTTATACACCTGTCTCTACCATTAAGGTTAGTAGTACAGTAGATGCGTTACCATATATTAAACTTAGAAAGGGTAGTGAAGACCATTGTGGCGTAATGTCACATAAAACTTGATTCAGGTGATCTTCTGGCACCCCTACAGTTCTCACAAATATGGTCTTCGCATTTCTCAGGATCGCACCCTAGCATTAGGATCTCTTCCTACTTCTCTTGTTTTCTATCACACCTCTCACATAAAATTCATCTTTGATCCGTGGTCACAAAGAATATCCACCATCCACCTCCAATTACAATCACGAGTCATCAGACCGAATCATCAGGGATATTCCTATACCTCCGATAGCTCCTCGGAGTGATGACCTCCTGCACCCTGTGCTCGTTACCCCTACTCGGGAGTCTTGTAGTCCTTGGTTCAGTATTCCGGCGTTCAATATTGTTTTTTTAGCGGTGGGGGGGAATGCGGACCCGGAGTCGGAAAGATTCTTTGTAAGCTCCAGGTAGTAGCGATCCTAGGTGCGAACGACTCTCTACCTCCCGGCGAAGATCGTCAAGCGGAAGCCAGCAACCAGTCTGAGCTGGTTTGCACCCCCCCGGCGTGAAAAATTCCCCTCAACTGGGGACAAGATGGAAGCGGGGGAGTCGTGGGGCGGGAGTGTGGTGGCTCTCCGTGGCTCAGAACAGGGGCTACCGTGTTTATCTTAAGCCGTCGTTCGAGCAGCTTTTATGAAGTTGCGAAGTAAAAGTCTAGATTATTTTTCCGTTTCACACAAAAATGGCAAAATCCTCGTGTTTCAATGATTCAAACCTTGTTGAGTGATGGTTACCCTGCTCCTGACTATATTTTCGCCTATAATGAGATATTATTATAGATATGAAGTGACTTTTCAGAAGGAATTTGGGAAAAAGGGATACAATTTTCGGTTAAAAGGGGGCGCGTTCACCACCAATGGATGGCCCGATAAGCCCGTGAAGAGCCCCTGCTAATAATCTATTCCATGGCCTAGCAAGCCATCAGCAAGCTTGTGTCATCCAATAACTTGAACTTCGGCCATGCGTATAATAATAATAAAAAGTGGCTAGGATCTGGGTGATTGGTTTGTTTATGAGGATCGGCCCAAGAATACATTAACCTCAACTTACAAGCGCGCCTTCGCAAATCAATCTTGACAACACCGCATACGACAATCAATTCCATCTTCGAGAACTCACCCACTCTGACCCCCCCAGCTGCCATCCAAATCACCAGCAGTACTTGAGATGAGTAATTTCCCCTCCTCGACCGCACAGTCTGTACACAGCACTTCTTGTTCCCTCCAACCCTTCCTCCCTCTCCTGTCCCTACTCCTTCAGACACATCACCCACTCACCCAATCCCTTTAATCCTAGAGGTATACTTTTGCACATACCCTAGGTATACCGATGGCAAAGAATATGGAAATGGTGTTATTGGGAGGGTTTGACTTTATACAACATCTACGGACCAAGGAGAAAAGTCAACTTTACCTGGTGCTGATATGGCATTCCGACCATGTAAGTAGTGCGGGGTCAGTGCTTCACGGGGTTCCGGGCGCACTATTTCTGTCTTTGGATAAGTGGAGCCCCCCCGCGGCAGTAGCCCATTTCTAGAAAATAAAATATTATATAAAATAAACTGAAAATTTGAATAAGTTTCTATTCCCATGAACTCTCTTGTTAGTTTACCATGTTATGGGAATAAGTGCTGGCCCCGTAGGATAAATAACTCAAATAAAAATTACAAAACGATTTTCATTGTAATTATCTACTCTTCATAATCCCAAATAATCTTGAATAATTCTCTTTGGTTGTTTTTTTGTCTAATGGATATACCGACCCGTACGGGAAAACGGGGTACGGGACAGCACTTCCGAATGATGAGTCTAGTTGAACTCTTGGTTCGTCGATTCATACAATACCACCACCACTTCAAGAACGAGTGGGGTGGCTTACCAGTAAGGGCATCACGTGAAGCCCGCTGAAACTCTGAATCACGGAGAGAGAGAAAAGAGGATAAAGCCTAGATAAAAAAAATAAGAATCACCCCCCCATCAATTCGGCATCAAAAAATTACAATTTAAAATTCAATCGGCCAGCTAACATTTAGATAGCGATGTTCGACCAGCAAAAATCGAAGCAACGGGATACAACTCCAAGCAAAGGCAAGACTTGGGTAAATGGGAAGGTTCACTCTCATTTTCCGCACAACATTGCTAACTCCATCATTCCATCGATCGCCACTCATACCCATCCTCCTATCGGTACTCGAGTATATCTCCCTCCTTCTTCCGTATCCCCATATTAACCAAAGAAAGGCACGCTTCACGAAAAGACCCCTGTTATTCATGACCGCCACATCCCAATCTCCCGGCGCCCTTCCGGTGGATGTATTATTCCCCCGCTCGTCGCCTCTTGCAAAAAAAGGAATAAGGGAAATGAGAACCTAAGCACGGATGTAGGATCTAACGACTCTGCGTAGTCACGGGCATTTATGTAACAATATCCGATCACAGATCGATGCGTCTACCCTGCAAAACTCGCAGGGCCTCTTCAATCGTGCAACTCAATTTGTCCCCCATCCACTAATTCTAGCTACCATCGTTGTTCCGCGGACAGATATATTCCCGGCGACAATAGTGGCAACACCAGATCTAATAATACTGTTAACTCATTTAACACCACGACCAATAATTACCGTGACTACCGGGGGGGGAAGGCGTCCGAGGGCCGGGCCAAAGTTTTGCAACAACTGTACCCGCCCGGATCGGGATACGAATCGCACCGGAAACGGGTTCCGGAGCCGGTCGAGGGAACCTGCACCTGGGTCACAGACCACTCAAAGTACAAGGAGTGGTTAGAGAACAAAACATCTGGTCTCCTCTGGTTATCTGCAGACCCGGGTTGCGGAAAATCCGTCATCGCATCATTCCTTGTTGGGCACCTCGCGACTAAAACTGACGCCACCGTGTGCTACTTTTTCTTTAAGGACGACAGTGAGGAACAGAATAGCGTAACATTGGCCCTCCGCGCTATTCTCCATTAGCTTTTTGTGCAGAGACCTGATCTCTGCTCTCACGCCCGGGCGGCTATTAGAGCAAAGGGTAGTAGGTTTATTGAGCAGGCGGATACATTGTGGAATATTTTTGTCAAAGCGGTGGGCGACCGGCGGTGTGGTGATGTAATTTGTGTGGTGGGTGCCTTGGATGAGTGCGAAGTTGTCACCATAACTGGGTTTATCCGTCACTTGACCGGCCTCAGGGAATCGCAACCATCCGGTATACCGTTGAAATTCTTTGTCACAAGTCGTCCGCACCACCGAACCGAGAGAGAACCGGGCCTACCCGCAACGACGATCCGGTTGAAGGGGGAGGAGGAGGTCGAAGCCATTACTTCTGACGTTACTCGCGTCATAAATGATGCTGTCAAAAAGCTTGAGGCCTATTGGGGGCGGGAGGGGTGACTGGAATTCTTGCGCGATCTCCTCACGTCTTCCGCTGACCAGACATTCCTTTGGGTTTCTCTCGTTCTGGAGATCTTGGGTGCCAGTCAAGATGACTCGCCCGAGGTGTTCACCAACATTGTGACCACTGCGCCGCGTGATCTTGCCCAATTTTATACCAAGATTCTTGATAAAAGCGTAGACCCCGACCAAGCCCGGAGAATCCTGAATATCGTGGTAGCAACTGCAAGGCCTCTTACACTTTGGGAAATGAATATAGCATTTAGAATCAGGCGGGCTCACACGACGATCAAGGATCTCGGAGACCTTTCGCCAGGGTTCGAAAGAACGGTAAAAAATTTGTGTGGTCTTTTCATACGGGTTATCGATTCGAAAATCCACCTGGTTCACCAGACCGCGAGGGAGTTCTTGATTCACAGATCAATACACGGTCAGGGAAATTGGCAGTATACCCTACACCCCAAGGATTCTAACTTTATCATGGCTGAAGCTTGTCTCTTTTATCTTTCTCTAGAAGGCCTTGAGAACGACACACCGGCGGCGACTCCAAACACTGCTGTCTCTGCTCTAGGCAATAATTACGTCCAGGAACGTGCCCTCTTCGATTACGCAGCTACAAATTGGCCAAGCCACTTCCGAGATGCTCGGGATCGGCAGATTGAGCTATTCGAGTTCACTCGCGCGATTTGCAAACACAAATCCACCCAATTTTCGTGTTGGCTTAAGGTCTTCTGGCGAAAGAATCACCACTCTTTGGATGGTCCATTCCCCGACGATTTTACAAATTTGATGATAGCATCGTGGCTTGGGCACGCAGCGGTGGTAGAGTGGATATTAGAGGAAGGAGAAGATTTAAATGCCAAATCAGAAGAATATGGCACCGCGTTGAATATAGCAGCTCTCCGGAGAAATGATAATTTGACCAAGATGCTTGCGGCGAGGGACATTGTTGCCTATGTAAACGGGCAGGTGTACAACATTTTAAAGGTTGAGACCCTCCTTAGTATGAGATAGTTAGCCACTAGCTGACATCGAATTCATCTTGTTTTGAAGACGGTATGTAGGTTCACTAGAGCCGCAGAGAGTGTGAGCTGACTAAGGACACGTTGCACCACAGAAGGTGGGTTGAAGTCCATGATCATGTTCCGCTTAGGAGGTGTCACTTATACAGGAGTTTCTGCGGCGATAGAGAGTAAGTGAAGTGATTGCGCGGTTTATCATTTAACAAGGATAATGATTAACACCGGATTAACTAACGAGCTCAGAGTGTAAGCTAGCCGGTACGGTGCAAGTGGATAACAGATTGAGATTTGCTAAGTTGCACTGTGGCCCAGGCGGTGAGCTGCCAACACAATCACATGAGAACAGCTATTGCTAATTGAGGACCCTTGTGGCGGCGTAGATGGTATGTGAAGGATACAGCTGGATATCTGGCGCAAGTGAATGAACGGCTGACTCAGCCACTGATTGTGTTCTAGAAAGTGAGCGAGAAAGATCAACCATGGTCGAGGGTGAAGGTGATTGCTAACCTCCCACTCGCGGTGTGGTGTAGGAGGTCAGTAGCTATAATTCTGTATGGTTTCGGGGCGAAGCGATCTGCTAAGTTCTATAGGTCGTACGTAAACACGATCAGCCACGCGTCCCGAAGGAAATTTACTGACCTTTGAATCGGGGTGTGTTGTAGCATGTAAGTGAAGATGGCCAACCACACGACACTGGCCACACAGTTGCTGACCCTTGGACCGCTGTATCTTGTAGGATGTGAGTAAAGATAGCCAACCACAGGCCATTAACGAGGCAATTCCTGACATGTGCACTTCGATTCGTTGTAGGCAGTAAGTGAACATAATTAGTCATGAGCCTTTGACGAGACAATAGCTGATCTCCGAATCACTGTGCGTCGAAGATAGTAAGTGAACATGACTAACAACAGGTTTTGGATGAAACAATCGCTAACCTCTGCGTCGCCGTGCGTTGTAGGCGGTGGGTGAACACGATCGGCCATTGGTCCCGGATGAGGCAATTACTAACTTGTGGATCGCTGTGCGTTGTAGGAAGTAAGTGAACAGGATCAACCATATGGTTTAGACGGGGTAATTGAGGATCACTGCTCGTTACAGGAAGTAAGTAAACATGATAAACCACAGATCTTTTACAAGACCGCCGCTGACCTCTGAGTCACTGTGCGTTGTAGATAGTAAGTGATCATAACCAACCACAGGTCTTTGATGAGACAATTGCTGAACTGTGGATCGCTGTGCGTTGTAGGAAGTAAGCGAACAGGATCAACCATATGGTTTAGACGAGGTAATTGAGGATCACTGCTCGCTACAGCAAGTAAGTAAATATGATAAACCAGAGGTCTTTTACAAGACCGCCTGACCTCTGAGTCACTGTGCGTTGTAGACAGTAAGTGATCATAACGTACCACAGGTCTATGACATGACAATTGCTGATATGTGGGTCACTGCGTTGTAGTCCGTAAGTGAAGTTGATCAACTATATGTTTTGGACGAGACGATTGCTGACCTCTGCATTGCTGTGCGTTGTAGGTGGGGGTGAGCAAGATCTAGCATTGGCCCCGGACGAGACAATGGCTGACCCGTTGACCGCTGCGGATTTCAGTGGGTGAGTAGTCATGATCAACCAGAGGTCTTGGATAAAGCAATTGCTGATCTCTGAATCGCTGTACGTCGCAGAGAGTAAGCGAACACCATCTACCTCAGGTTTCAGAAGAGGAAATTGCTGACCAGTTCATCACTGTGCGTTTTAGAGAGTAAGCGAACATGACCGACGACTGGTCTTGGGCGAGGCGATTACTGACTACTGGATCACTGTACCTTGTAGTCCGTAAGTAAATATGACGAACCATATGTTTCGGACGAAACAATTACTGACCTCCGAATCACTATGCGTTACAGCGAGTAAGTAACCGTGGCCAAGCACACCGCTTCGGCGAGGCAATTGCTGAGCTCTGAATCACTGTTCAATGCAGCATGTAAGTACTCATGGCCAATCTCGGGTCTTGGACGGGGCGATTTCTGACCTGTCGGTTGCTGCGCCTGTTAGGAAGTAAGTACGACCATCTGCAGGCCAAAGACGAGGCAATTTTCTGACCGCTGCATTGCATTATAGCAAGTTAGTAAACCCGGTCAACCAGAGGGCTTTGGCGAGACAATTTGTAACCCAGTGCTTGTTATGTATCGTAGCGAGTAAGTAAATATGGCGAAACACACGTTTTCGACGAGACATTGCTGAGCTCTTTATCACCGTGGAATGCGGCAAGTAAGTAATCACGGCCAATCACTGGGCTTCGAGGAGACAATTGCTAACCTCTGGACTGCTGTGAGTGTAGATAGTTAGCGAATATGATCCGCGGCAAGCCTTTGACGGACAATTGCTGACCTGTGGGTTTGCTGTCTCCTTCAGCGTGTAAGCCAACACTATCAGATATAGGTCTTGAATGGTGAACTTGTTGATCCCTCTTGCTCACCTAGTATTGCAGTATGTCAGTAAAAGCAGCGCCACCCGGTTCTAGGCCAAGACCACTGCTGACTACCAGCTTGTTTTTATTGCAGCTCGTGAGTGAACTAAATCAACCGCGCCCCTGGCAGAAGTCACTCGCTGAGAATTTGCCCTCTTTCTCCCCCCCATAGTCTGTAAGTTAATAGGACCAACTACGGACCTGGGGCGCTATGATTGCTGATCTCCTCCCCCGATTCTCAAAGATGGCAAGTGCACTCGCATCCCCCCTTCCGCCACACCCACCACATTGACCTAACTCTTCTCACATTACAGCTAGTACGTTGTCCACATTCGTCGGGATTGTTTTAACTCTGCTGATGGTTTCCTTCCTCAAACCTTGTGATCCGGTCTAGCGTGTATGCATTTCCAAGCTGCACATTTGTCTGCTCCGACGGCTAATCACATTTCCTTTGTTCCAAATAGTTTGTATGCATTCATTTACTCCCTCTGCGGTCTGTTCTAACTAATGCTTACTTGAAATTGCGCTGCAGCTTGTTAGTAAATCCCTTGCTCCCTCTTATTGCTTCCTGACTAATACACCTTACCCGTCACAACGATATGAGAAACACAGTTTGTCAGTGATATGACTCCATTGCTATTAACCACAGTCAGCACTCTGGCGTCTGCTAACCATTCTCATAGCCCGTGAGCCGTTCGAGCATACTATCGCCTCCCCTCCCCCATTTCTCATGATAGTTAACTTCACACTAGTTTTGCATCCAGGACGTGCATGATTCGACACCTCGCCGGGTGGCGGCATAGCCCCATTGTCCCAATGGAGATTCTGATACTTGGTATGCACTTGATTAAGATTTCTATCACCCAATAGTTTAATATCTTATTGAATGCTAAAAAGGATTAGTTCTATTGCTACTACGTCGGCGTCCTAAGTCCAATAGCTTTTCGTGTCGCGCTCCAGTATACCGGCTGGTTGCGGAGAGTGTGGATTTGGAACATCTTATATTTACTCGATTGCCAGCATGTTCGGGTCAATTAGGCTGGATCTGTATTCGAACTCAAGATGTTGTTGGAAACCCTTTTCATTGATTTATTTCTCAAGCTTCGCCACCTCTTTCTCATCCCAGATCTGTGCTTCTTTCCCTTGTTCCCAATCACCCTAAGAACCTGATGTATTTTCGCTCGTTTCCTTTCATCATCTCAGATCGACATATACGTTCTTTGCGCCTTATCCAATATCAATCACTGCTCATTCTTGTATGGCTCTGTTTGCTGCTCCTAGATCCCATTTTCTATACCAACACTGCAAATTTCCTCTGTACGCCGCCCTTTACAGCAGCATAGTGATAGGTTGTAAGTCCCCCGTTCTAGTTCCATAATATCCCATTAAACAGGATTCAGTTATTCGTTGAGTCCCTACTGTCCCCTACTATCCTTTGCCATTCCCGACAATCCCTTATCACCCCCGGCTGCCCCCCAAGAGCCGCCCACCGCCGCCCACCGTTCACTACCCCTGTCCTGCACTAACATGTCTCAACCTGTAAGGCCACCGCCCTGCCCTGAGGCTGCACCGGGCGGACTACCGATAGCCTTCCCGTCCCCTTCTGGGCTCTCGGTAGCCCCCCCGCGCGGCCCGGAACACTGCTCTAATTGTTGGCTGATGCGTATCGAGTGCATTCGTTATTGGTCGAGAGGTAAAGGAGATAAGAATATAAGGAAACCGAGATGCCAAGACCAATCCCACACGACGAGTGGTTACCCTAACATAAAGTAGTCCACCTCCAGCCAAACCCCAAACACATGACCGAGGTGGGTAGCCGTATATCAATTAACACGTAACACTAATGATGTCTACCGCGAAAAGTGTAACCTGATATAAAATACAAGCAGCTCAATTTGAATCCAGCCTGGTTCGTTACCCGTATGAGTTGCAGTCATAGACGATTAACGATACGCTTCTCCCAGAGCCGACCGACATCGGTTTGCCGGAGTTCGCAAGATACGCAAAATGTGTCCGTAAGACAGAGCGAAATTAAGTAAAACAATTGAGAAGCCTGGTAATCCGGTGAGATACGATATGTTGTGGATGAGCTCGCAGGCAGTGCTTCCGCCCTATCCATGTGAATCCCCATGGCCCACTAAGCAGAGTTAAAAAAAGCACTTACCGCAAGAACGCGATGTTGAAATGGCGTAAGCCACACACTACCTGTTCCGGGTGGTACATGTTGGAAATCGCGGTATGCTGGTCGACATGCCCTCGCTGTCACATATTTTTCCCCTGCCCGTAGCCACAGTTATCGCTTGTTTGCCTCTCGTCTAGGGGGAGCGGTCGCCTGTTGTTGTTCACCGCGGGAAAGAGATCAGAGATATGAAATTCATTAGATAGTAATAGGGCGAAAGAGTTTGATGTGTAAAGACAATAGAGAGTGGGAGTTCTTTCAGGAGGTTTACGGTAAAGATCTCGAGGAGGAGAGTTGAATGACTAGGAGGCAGTTCGAGTTCTGCGAGACGCTTGTCTCCCTTCTGTTGGCACGGGAGTCAGAAAGTGAGAAAACAGATAGTATGCGTGAGAGCTGAATAGAATGGACCTAGGTGGCAATCTTCAGAAGGTTGGAGAAACCCATTTCGCTATGGTCCTACATACTGCTATTATTAACGGTATTTTAGCCGGGTGTGAAACCGTGATTCCTCCTCCGTCACTTAAGAATTCCCCCCTGCGATCGCCGTGTTACTGGATTTCCCGTATTTCATTGCTATAACCCCGCTTTCCTTTGAAAAGAACGATGTTAATTTCTCAGAGGAAATAGAATAAGCAGAAACCCGAGATTATTTCAACTTTGCGAGAAAACCTTGTCGTCCGTCAGCCGGCAGAGAGTCGTTCGGGAGCACGCTTAGCGGGAGGGTCCTAAGGCAGGTAAACACGTGTTATTGTGTCTATTCAACTCTGGTTTTAAGTGATAGCTGTGGTATGCCGGTTCAGTAATGCCTGTCAATTTATTTCGCTCAAATTTATTGTTCTATACGCTATTATCTGGAGTAATTGAACCTGGCTAGGATGTCCGAAATCCCCCCTCTTATATAGGGAACAAAAACGCTGCTAAAATTGACTCCCTCAGCCCCAGCCTAAGACAAAAAAACGCAATAAGCACACCGCCTTACCAGCAATAGAAACTCCAACGTCCTAGCGCGAGGTAAAATTATTCCACTAAATACGGTATAGTGATGTGGGTACGTGTTTGGTGGCGCTTAGGGATGCTTTAAGTGACCCGGAGCCAGGTAACCGAGAAGAGGCGAGGATATAAATTAGTTTCGTGTTCAGTCGACCCGCTGCTACTCCACACTCTTCCACCTACGTTATACTCGTTGAAAAAACACACCGCACAAGTCGTTCCAGACATGTCCAAACTCACTACGGCGGAAGAAATCCTCTGCGCAATCAGCACAGCGCTTGCAACTCCAAACTATGACTTTCTTTACTTTCGGGATCTCGACGGTAAAGTGTCCTCACAAGTTCTCGAAACACTTCTCCGTGCGGATCAAACTCAAGATCGCGGTCCTTGGAGGTGGGTATCCACCCGTCCCGGAAATCCGGTTGTTCACCATTGCTAGAGTCCATTTTACCCACACCGACGGTCATCTAAGGGTCATAATACCAAGCCATTTGCACGAATCTCCCTCCTCTTGGTTATTCAGCGAGTTGTGCACTTGGGCTGTGCGTGGTCTCCTGGATACGACTTCGCTCCGCGATTTGGACATTACCTCTCAAAGTATTGCCTATCCTGTCAGAATATATTGAAGAGAATACTAATCAGCCTTCAGCGGTCGCCGACTTCCTTGGCCCGCGCTTCGGCTCAATCAAGACACCGGATCTTGCCATCACCCCCATTCTCAATAATGTAACAAGCAGTTATCCATCTAACGTCCTAGAGGCCGGTTGGATGGAATCTCTTGACCTCTCGGATAAAACATGTGAACTCTGGCAGCAAGGGACTGTGTGTGCTGTCAAGGTTATGATATTCATTAAGCTTCATCCGCCGTGTCAAATTACCAATAAGATCAGTGCTGTTCTTACTATCCACCGTTTGACTGCTGGCGGTGGCATAAGAAAGGACAAATGGGCATGCTTTTCCACTTACATTGCTTACTCTTTGCTAACTAGTTTTTTTTGTTGAATAGACTGTTTTTCCCGCGCCACACGAACCGGGAGCAGACCCGTATATCACGATTGATGAACTATTCGCAGGCCAACCACCGAATGGCCTACCCCGGGATAGGCGACTCCCTTTGAATACGCGAAATCTGCGCCAGCGCCTAGAGCTCAAGATTCGTGAGCGCGGATACCATCCGGCATGAATTTCCTGTCGGTTTCTGTCCATCCGCGCTAGGAAAATTTATGCCGTTGGTACTCAAAGGTTCATGAGAGATAATGTACGGTAAAAACCTTCGTAGCCGCCAAAACAGCTCTCCACAGCTACGATTACTTAATGTTCAGCCGATACGATAATCCACTTACCAAATTGCAAAAACAAGTTTTATACACACCGGATTCAATATTTTGGAGTAATAAAGAGTGTTTAAGAGGATGAGTACAAAGACTACCGACGATAACCGCAGGCGAATAGGCAGACAGACACGATAGAGACAGACAAATATTATAATAAAAGCGGTGAAGGAAAAGGCGCACCCTTTCGTCCTCAGATTCCCTACCACATTCTACGGTATTCCGTCTTTTTCCACAACCTCTCTGCACGCCCCAGATGTACTCGGGTATCCCGTTTCGGTTTCCCCACCACCTGGCCAAACGAACGCAGAAGCATTTGGTTCCAGGGCACAACAAATGCAGGAGTGTGTTTCAGCGTTCAGGGGAAACTCGCGTTGACTCCGATATATGGCGAGCAGTCAAACCAACCCATTTCCAACACCGGATGTTCTTGGCGGGGGCCCTCGCCGCGGGTGGAATGGGCATGTATAAATCGTCCACCCTTGGGCTCCACAATCCTAACTTTGGCCTGCGATTGCCCAGTTGGTCACTTTTTTCGCTCGAGTGCGGTGCTTTGACTGAACACTCGAGTGCAACCACTGCCACACAAAGAGCTGGTAATGATAAGAAAGATGCATCAAACCGTGAAGGCGTTCGAAATCTATTGAGTGAATCGTGTAGAAAGAAAAGGAGACTTGCGCAAGAGGCAAGAACGGGAAAGCTAGGGGAAGGTAAGGGCAAAAGGGGAACGCAAATCGGAGAAGTTTTTCTAGGAGTTTCGTCACTTCCGCGACCCTCCGGTGCATACATGTGCCACAGCCGCCCACAAGCGCGGGCATTTCCAACACCAAATGCGTCTATTTCTAACCGGGGTCTCGGTGACTGCATGAGTGATATTTCGTGATTACAGCTGCGACTCTACCTATCCTAGGGACTAGTGGATGGAGCAAACAGGGCTGGAACCCGGAAGTTGGAATTCGGGAACATGCAGTCCGTTCCGAAATAAATTCCCGAGCCCCACCCACCGCCTCAAGTAATAACAGTGATAGCCGAGGGTGCTCGCATCATACAATCCAAGAGCGGATTATTGGGGTAGTAGCCATGTTCCCAACTCTACAGGATGGGGAAGAATCCACCGGGAAGAGAAAACTATGAGGGCCCCAGGCTAAGTGGATATACAACCGGGATGCGCGTTCCGGGTGGGGAAATAAAGAGGTGTGTCGCAGTGGGAGGTATCTCTTAGTAGAATGTTACAAAGGACGGCCAGGGTTTCCGTATCGTCCGTGACTCCACGCGGTAGTTCAGTCCACCCTTTGGCTCGTTGGGGATATATCATCCGGGTAAACGTAAAAGAAGCCCTATGGCCAATGTGGCGTTCCGTCCTACCTCTAAATCCTATGTGCTGAACTATCCGGAAAAATGACAACAATAGTGAACAACAAACCCTCGTCGATAATAAAGAGTGTAGGCCCGTCGGGTGGTGGTTAACAAGAAACTCTAGCAACATAGGTCTCTCCGTGAGGCAATCACCCTGGGCTCCTGCGCACTATGGCTTATAGCGCAAGTGCCTGAACGTCGGTATATTCACCTATATTAGGGCTCTAAGCAGGGCGCCCAAAGGGTCTTTATGGCAGAGGCAGGTGGGCCTCGAATACGGGGTTAGAGCGGTGGCTATTATTATGCCGAGTGGCCCCCAGTTATAGTTTATCTTTTATTTTGTTTTTTTAATGTCAGGTTGGAACAACCTATTGCCAATTGGGCAAAGGCTAGGAGAACTGTGTCGAGGTCTTGGAGGAAGATTCACCTGGTTGCTCGGAAGTCATAGCTCATTACGCACAGACCGCGGAGCCACTAGCACATATAGAGCCATCAACCCCCGGCAGGTGAGAACCTCGATGCTCGCTACAACTCGCACTCTCGTCTCCAAGCTCGCTACAGCTCGCGTTTTTTACCGCCCACCCACCACTCCCAACTCTTTCACTGCGCCCTCGTTGTCACCTAGGGATCTATCGGTGCCAACGATCTCAAGCGGCAAGGGCAGCGGCATCTCCCCATCGCCTCCGCCAGTGGAAACATGGAATAAGCTTGATTGATGGAACAGATTGAATGGATGGTTTTGGTCTTTTCTTCCCTGTACGCATAGGGCTTTCATTCTCTTGTATTGGTTTTTATCTCAATGTATCTGTTTGGCTTTGAAAAATTGGTGTTCATTTTCATCATTCGATGTATCGCGTGCTCACGAAATGTCTTAATTTATCTTCATCACCAATTCCCCAGCTCAACCCCAGGAAATATGAAAAATAACGGAACCGAGTTGACTAATATAGGAAGTTCGTGCTGGACCCTTGAATATATTGAGTAGGAAGGTATCCGTGAGTCTCCGTGTATAACGTCAAATCACCAGAGTAGGCGGGGCGTGACGAAAGATGAGTGAGAGTCGATGATTTGATAAGAGGGTTAGGGTTACTGCAATTAATTGAAACCGTTGGCCCGAGTGGTGGCAGTGGCTCGCTGAATCACAAGAGAAACCCCTAAAAACGATACACTACAATCACCACAAAACAGAAAATACGGGCACGGTTAATTCAAATAATTTTAAATATATCTACCCTACAACACCCGGGAAACACCCAAAAATCCAAATGCTAGGGAAAAATAAAATAGGTAATCGGCAAAGCCACCGCAGACAACCTGTAGTCAACCCTCCAAGAATTAAAACAAGCAAGAAAATCCCATCGACTCACCCCGTAAGAAACCTTGGTCACATATCTATTCTAACTAGTTGGGAAAGGAGTTCTAATACTAATATCCAGGGGCTGGAAGCTTGAAGCCTCCTGTAACCAAGTTGGTAAAGGTTCCGGCAGGGTCATACCGCTCCTTCACGCGACGTAGGAAGTGGTTGTTTTGCTCGCCGTAACTTTCGATGACGTGTTGGTCATGACCGGCATATGACCACATGCTACGGAGGAGGGGTATCAGCATTATGGCAAGGGAAGGGTGGGGGAAGGAACATACATGTATGGGTGGCGAACACCACGCTCTTCAGCGAGACGCATCATCGACTCTACGAAATTAGCGAAGGCTGGGAAGACCTCACCCGTGTCCGAGAGGTTATCGAAAGTTAAGCCAAAGTACAAAACTATCAAATGTTAGCATCGATTCCATGAGGAAAGCGGGAGAAAGGGGAGGGGGGGGATACTCGACAAAGTCCGGTTCCCAGCACCCTCCATTCCAAGAACATTTCCGCCCTTGCGAACACCCTCCTGGACAGCATGGGGAGTGATGGGCATGTTGCAGTGCGCCCCGTAGAAGCCGGGAATGTGCCTGTATCCCTGAAGCCAGACCTGGAATTGATACCACACGTCGCGGAAGAACTGCCTATCTGCGTAGATGGTGAAAGTCCTCTGCACCTGCACCAGCCCATACCCATACCCATCATTAAATTCACGTGCGAGGTCGACCAGCTGGGCCTGGCGCATGGTGTTGCGGTATGGCTGAGCATCGAGCCAGGGTTGGAGAGGAGCAGGGGTAGAATTGAGGGCACCATTGTAAAATATGGGGGAGAGGTTGGAGGTCTCGTTGCTAGTCCCATTGAAGCCAAATTGGGGAAGAACGTGTGTCTTTACATCGTTGACCGCTTTGTCCACGTGGTAGTCATAGAGGGCATCCTCTACCAGAGAGAGCTGAGACTGATTATAGTAAACCATCCCACCCCAAATCCAGTCAGGAAGGTTAATAGTCATGAGCTCGTACCTGGTGATGACACCAAAGTTGTCACCGCCACCCTTGAGCGCACGGTGGAGATCGGGGTGAGAGGTAGCATTAGCATAGACAATAGTCCCATTGTACAAGACGACCTCGTATGTCTTAACATTATCGACGCCGAGTCCAAGCTCATTTCCGAAGAAGGAGAGACCGGCGCCCAAGAGCAACCCGGTTCCGACGGGGTAATAACGGCCGGCAACGACGCCTTTGTGGTAAGGTCGGAGAAAGTCGTAGAGGGGACCCCAGGTGTTCCCAGCGCCAACCCAGATAGAATCTTCGTCGGTGAGTGTACGCTCGTTGAGGCCTTCGGTGACGATAAGAATGCCATCGTCGGTGTTTGCAGCACCAGGGACAGCAGAGTGGCCCCCTCCACGGACGGCAAACTTGCATTGGTTATCGGTGAAGAGTCTCACCGCCTGGGCGACTTCCGGTGGACTAGTTGGGGAGAAGATGCAGCCCGGCGAAAGGACAGTAGTGGATGCTATATGCGCCAAGTCAGAGTCAAGATCCAACCCGAGAATATGCCCAACATACACCAAAAGTCATGATTCACGGCGGTGTAATTGGCAGTCCCAATGCTCAGGATCTTTCCCGGGAGAGCAGCTTCCAAGAGAGAGCACTGCAAGTCATCATTGTCGCCGCCATCAGCGTCGAACACCACAAGAAATAAGTACCGGAAAAGGAAACTCACGCAGTTTGAGGTCGGGAGTGCAGAAACGCTAACCCCGTAAAAGGCACCCAACGCAACCAGCGACTTGATAATGTTTTGAAAAGTCATTTGTAGGGAGCCTCCGGCTTGCTAACGGATGCGTTTGAGCTGTGGAGAATGAGACGGACGATGAGAATGGGGAAGTCGAGAGAAACGCACTTCTTTAAATAATGATTACGTGCACCCGAACGGCATCCGGCTCATGAGGCGGAAGAAATGTTAACGTTCTTTTTTTCGCGCCATATTGTCCCTCTTGCCCTCATTGATGATGGTGAGCGGTAGTGAGGGACGAGGAGATATTGGCTGGGTGGACACCAAAAACCCTCCCCAGCGTTCTGTTTGTACTTTTACCACTGCCCCCTCTCCTATAGTCCGTCGCTAGACACAGCCGACAGCCAGAGGTGGTTAGACTCGTGTGATTCGGACCTAAGAAACCTGAGTGCGTGGCTGCTGAACATTGTCACGATCGGCATTGTGTTGGGCGACGATCTTCACATATCGTGTCCTCGGCCTCAGCTCAAACCTGGTCAATAGTCACGGATAGAGTAAAACTTGGCATAGCACCCTATCGAAGAAGCGACCACTCCCCTTACCGTACACGGGACTTCTTGATCTAAAAGCTCAAATTAGTCTTTACCCCTGGATACGGTCGGAGAGCCCCAAGGACCCGGGAGTCGTGCAACACGTATTCTTTGAAAATTAGACGAACAACGATAAGGGAACGGCAGCTGTACCGTGCCTGTCTGCGGTGCAGAAGTTCTAATATTTCGTCGTACCTCGCGTGCCGAAACCAGCACGTGGTCGCGATGGGACAGATTGAAAATCCGAGTAACCGGGTACTGTACCCGGAATGGTTTGGGTCCGCCGATCGGTTGGAAAAGCTTGGCACCCCCTGTCCAACCGAAATCTCAGGGATCCGGCCAATTGGAAAGCCACCAGTGACAGCTAGTTTTAAACATAACTGGTCGACTGCGAGAAACCCTTTTCAATACCCGTCAATCCAGAGACCTCCCGACTGAATATCAGCAACCTTCTTTTGTCCTAGCGAAATTATAATGGTTCACTGATTTATTCGCGTGATAAATAAGGTATTGGCGTACCTTGTTATAAGGAACAAGAGTTCAGGATTGTTCGTTCCTTATAGCGAGGTTTTGGAAGAAATTCCTTATAGCGAGGACTGGTTGAACCTGTATTGGAGCAGGGTGAGAATTCACAGAGGGTTCATCCGTATAAATTGTTCTATTATAGCGAAGTGCGACCGTAATAAGCTTAGTCCCAACATACCTTGGCAGTGTGCCAATCCTAGCATTTTCCTAAAAAGGCGATTTTTAAGAGACACAGGCCATCAGCGTACTCGGGTATTTGCTCCTTGGTGTTGCAGTATTTCGTTCTAGTCTATTTTAAAGTGAGTCTCCTGAGGCGGGGAGATTGAGCGCAACAATACATTTTCCTCGATGTATGCGACAATAACTACCAAGCTCCTTAGATTTCCCAAGGGAATCACATCAAGTGTTTCGAACAGCGTTCGTTCTAGTTTATAGCACATATCCTCATCACAAAACTAAAAATTAAAACCACCTATACAATTAATTCTGTATACTAGTGTGGCCTTCCAAAAGATTTTTCTGTTTTAAAAACACTTTTGGGTTCCAATTCTTTTATCATCTGTGGAGTGTTGCTTTCTTCAATAATTTCCAAGCCGTTCATCCTGCGCTTAGTCTCCCCTCCTGAGGAGGCTCCGGCAAGAGGCCGTATTTCTCTCCCCGTCAACCAAACACAAAAGACCTCCCCCTCGGTCAATTTGTCTGCCGGTGCCTAGTTGGCAGGCTCTCCCAAGGCACAAATATAGCGAAGTACTTTTCCTCTCAGCCAACAACAAGCCTAGGTTTCAACAAGCTAAGCGTGCGTTCCCGGTGATCCCGAGTCTAGACATTAACCCTCCGTACTATTACTCGAGAGCAGAATTGTGTGGTGCTGGCCTGATTTTTTCGTCCCGGAGGTGCAAGCCGTTAATTGACCTGTGCCCTGGGTCCGGACCGGATGACGGTGAACCACAATCACGATTACCGGGCTGAGGAACACCCTCCATCACACTACTTGGTGAGATCTTATACCGGTATGATACTAGCTAATACCCTCCACTTACACTTGATACCCTGATACTATTTCGAGGGCGCCACCTGCTCCAAGATTGCGCCCCACCAAAACACTGGCACCTATCTATTGTGGCTCGTGGGTATCAACTATAGGTAAAAGGTTAATTCCAAAGGCCTTCCTTTTTTCATATACATACAACCCTACCACCCAATTGCCCTAATTTGGGAATACAAGGTGCTGAAGCAAGGGCCTGCAGTTACCTGTTCAGAACCACCTAATACATTGCTCATGAGTGCAAGAGCCTCTCAGTGAGGGTATTTTGCTTTTCGGTTAGAGATATTTTCTAGCTTCTGCACGAGTTGAACAGAAGAGGATTTATAGGATGGAAGACACAATATCAGCTCTCTACTATTGACTCCAGCGTAAGGGTTCAGAATACTGCAATAAAAACATATCAGCCCTTCAACGGAGGCCATACCAGACCGCAATGAATCCCTAGAGTACTACGCTCCCTATAGACAATCAACGTAACCAACTTGGCCCAATTGGCAAGTTTCATGAAGCAAACGAAAAGGACCCCAACTCCCCTCATCTCCATCCAAACTTTTTCAATTCACCCTTAATTCGGTCCATGGGATGTCCGAACCTCTCCCGGAGATGCACTATTACTTGGAAAAATTCTTGGAGAAAACCGAGTCTCTCTTTTTGTCTCGAATGGGCCCTCCCCATGCTAAACCATTTGCGTAAATCCTCCCGCCCCTTAGAGGAGCAAGGTAAAATCCGATAAAGTTGGGTTCCGTTTGACTGATACTTACTTCTAGCAACTGGAAAGCCGTTATCTCCACCCCACAATAAATCTAATAAGAACTCCAACCCCACCAGGAAAGCAAGCAAATAAAGAGGATGCCCACGAATTGGATGTGGCTGCACACACATACAAGTCTTACCTATTCAACAACCATTGGATGAAGCAACACAAAACACCTCAACAAGGCAACTCTCGTTCCCGATATTCAAATTTGTTTACGGAAACCAGGATGCGTCCACATCGCATACCGAGCTAAATCGCCAAACGTATGCAAGCCGGTCCGGGAAGGCAGCCCGGTTGTCTTGTTGGCTTGCTGTTATTGTACCGACCATTCTCCCAATTACTCTCAACCCGCACAGTGAAGACCGGATATCTTTCACTCCCGCTCTCCCGTCTCTCCCCGGGCGAGCGCGCTGATCGGCTAGCTGACGGGCATCTCCCGGAGAGGTATCGGGGAGGGGTGGGGGGGTGAGCCCGATAGCAGAAGAAGAGATATAAAGACCCCGAGGATACCACAGTTCGGAGTATCACCATTAGTTTCTGCACCTTCACCACTACGACTACCACGTTGGTATAGAACCCCTTACCTCGTCCTATCCGCGATTGCTCCGAATTTCGCTCTCCAATTCAAAACTCATCCGACCCTAACCCTCCGATGATCGCTCCCCCGCTCCTCACACTCTTGGCATCCAACGTAGGTTATACTAACGCCACCTAAGTCTGATCACTGGCCCGTCTGGAGAGGTTCTCAGACTTGGTCCCGGCAATACCTTCTTTTCTGTTGGCACCGGTGGCTGGCAGACGGCGTGGTGGTCCGAGGGCAAGCGAGTCACGGATTTTTACTTTCAGGACAGGGAGATTCGATATCATGAGGCTGTTAGAATGATGACGTGAGTCTTCCTCCCTTTTAAAGTCTCTTCTCCAAAAATAAAGGTAATACACACAATTCCTCGGTAGTCACTAAACTACTGGCATATGCGGTCCGTGTATTCCACTTTTCAAGGGCTGGGTATAGGTAAATAGTAGTCATCCTACTACCCACAATATCTTTTTTCTATTATTTCAATCCTGTATACAAGAGTCAACGCCGGAATTTTCATCTCCTTCTTGCCGATTTCCCCACCCCTACAAAGAGGGGATGAGTTGTTTTTTTTTGTCGGAAATGTTGGGGGAAAAGAGAAAGAAAGGAAAGTTTTCGGAGTCAGTAGGGGTTCAATACCGAGGTTTTGTGTGGTTTTAGATTTTGCGGTCTATGGAAATTAATCTATTATCATGTTTTGAAAAAATAATATTTCTAGCGTATAGTCTATGCGGCGGCCCACCCGATGGGGAGTTCAGAACTAAACGGATCAGCAATGTTAAGAAAGTCCTAAATGCTCTGAACGCTTACCGACTCCGGATCTGATCATCTGGCATCAGGATAACCCATCCCTTCCCTGCCTCACTATTCGGAACAAATTTCCCGAACCCAACCTGTCCTAACCATATATCAAAGTTGACAAAAAAAAACACAGGGCAGCACTAACGTGTATCCCCTCATCTCCGGGCATCAACTATCAAGCGTTTACACAGCACTTCGGCTATAAACTGCCGAGATCACGATAAAGAGAAAGAAGGGAAATCTCCAACTACGATAGGCGGAGACATCCACAATTATTTCGCGATACGGCGTTCGGGGTCCTCTTCCCAATTTCTCTCTTCCCTTCTTCCTCATCACCCATTTGCTCCGGCAGTGCCCCCGAATCCCCGCACCCGACCGGGGGACGCGGAAGAAAAATCGCCCGACCAGCTAAGCACAGCGCAGTACAATACAAATACTCCACATTCCAAATGCCACCGTATCAATTCTCGTGAGATACAAAAAAAAAAAAGAATGAAACAAAACACCCCCAAATGACGAAGAAATTAGTTAAACCACCTAATCAGCGCTCTCTCTAGAAAGAACCTCCTACTAAAACCTTAAATAAAGGATGCTGCGGGGGGACCTTATCATATCGCCAGCACAACCCAAAACCAGAAAACTATCCACAACCAGACTTACACCCACAGCCAGATTACTGTATCTACCTTTTCAACGCTGCCTGTACCCCCGTGGGGGGGGGGGGCAAGTACTGTATAGGTACTGGTACCGGTACCTCCTTTTCTCTACGTCAAGAAAGAAGGGGGTGTTGGGATTGGAAAACCTAAGCCACAGCCCACAGAAATGGACCCGAGTAAACTTCCATGATACCGGTCCCGAACGGCACTTTTACCCCTGGGACAGTAATGCTTTCGGTAGTTGGGTTCGGTGACAGGCGCGTCTATCTGCTGCGGCAGTTGCGTTAACGCCGTTGTGAAGCGGTGGGGTGGTTATGTCCGATTGTTGTCGTACCGTAGTGGGATAGATTAACGAGGCAATCGGCGGGTTGCTTCTGCTTTGGGGGCATTGCTATTTTGTGGTATTACACTTATGCGAGAACTTCGCTAGCTAGCAGCTAGGTCTGCGGCGTTTTTCTCGGCCGTCCTAACCGAAGACTAAATGACTTCTGTGATTTGTCAGCTTGATCCGAAGGAGGAAATTCTGGACGTCTGTCCGGAGCGTTATTCTTAACTATTATGGGTTTCGGGATAATTCAGGGGCAAGCGACGACAAATCCAATTGTCGAGAGCGGGGAGAAAGAAAATAAACGAAGCTTTAATTTTCCGTAAACTCCTATCCGCTACTAGTGCTCTATCATCAATGCCCCTCGACCCCCTGTAAATACGTATACCCGGCCACTCTCCTCCACCCCTCAACCTCCCCCACCGCACTGACACACCCCCCCTCCATCCCGTCAAACACATCCCCGCCAACGGGCAACACCGCGGGCACCCCTAGTCCGCTATCATTCGCTAAAACGCTTACAATCACGCCTGCAGCCCTCACCGAATCCCCCGGCCGCTATCCATGGAATGCGCTAAACCCCCTCCTAACCCCCCCCCGAGCACACCCTCACACTCCCCAATGCTCTCCCCCACCGCAATCCGATGCCCGCTCTCCACGAAGTTTGTCCTGAAATGTCCTAACATGACGCAGCAAACCTCGACCCCGAACGCCGCCACCTTCGGCCCTCAACGCCTCCTTGACTACCTTCATCGCAGCCTTGCTAACGCAAAGGTACCCCGCAGAGCTCCTATCCTGGTGACGTTGGCGGTGACGCCGCTCCCACGAGCTCCTCCCATCGGCGACCTTCTCCCCCATTTTGTACGCGGGAACCAACCGCACTCTCGAAAATCCACAGACCGGAGATGGGGGGGGGGGCAGGAAGCGCCTGCTAGCAGAGGTCTTTAGTGACGGTCCATTTTGGGGAGTTGCTAAGCCATAGTTGTAATCGTTCCAGTTGTGGCTGGTCAGGCGGAGGATGGTTATGTGTAACTTGTACTATTTATCGGTTGGGGGTAAGGTGGGGGGAGTTATGCCCATGCGTTCACTTAAAAGATCAAAAGAATAGTTTGTCGCGAGTCTCAGGTCAGGTCCACAAGGGGGTCTTGTTATATTCATGACGTTACGCATACACCGGATTCGCTGAATGGCAGAATGCGGGTGCATCGAGAGCATCTCGTGACAGATAAGAGAACCACCAGAGTCTTGTCTTTGCCCCATCTCCAATACCAAACTGATAATATTCAACCCCCATTCCAATATCTTCCCTTCAAGAAATCAAGACCAGACCTCCGCCGAGAACCCATATATCGAGCACAAAAACTCACGAAACACCCCCGACCTCACCTGCACACTAACCGATTATCCCCACCTGCTTCATCGACAATTTTAAGAACCTAGATCTTAGTGGGTTATAATTTAACGCAAAGATTTTTGAAACAAAAACCGGGTGATACCTGATGATGATAAAGATTAGTGCTTGATAACAGTGTCTCGGTTCGCCCGGTGGGCGGGGATGCTGCGGTAGAGACCCCACTGCTATGATTACATAAGCGTATTTGCCGCAAAGCTATCACCCAATATATAACGAGAGGGGCACCCCCACCGACAAGGGTGTTCAAGGGCAAAGAACAGTTTAAGGTACATATCCGATACTGGCTACCCATACTGGAGTAATCTATAGTGTTGGTGTAACTAGCGCCGGCCAGACATATTGGAAAAAACCCTGAATATTTGGTATAACGATACAAAACACCTATCTAATGACCCCTGACCCCGGATTATTGCCGACATGAGGTGAGCCACTCCACCCCAGTCAGTTGGATCCTCGGAGCGGCATATCCCCGGCCATGGTAATGAATATCTGAAATGGGCAATTACGGCGATCAGAGCTCACGATGGGGTGTGATAGAGGATGGTGCATTTGACGGCCACACACAGGAGAGAATCTAGGTGAGAATATAAGCCCACCTGATATCCCTACGTCCTGCTTTTCGTTCATTATCAGTCTCTCTCTCTCTCTCTCTCTCTCTCCACTCCATCTCCTGTATTCGACTAATCAGTTTATCATTTGTTTCGTCATTCCTACCTTGTGTTTTTTAGGATTTACTCCGCCGTTAGATCTATTCTTCATACTACAATCCTTTCGTCTTCCCCGCCAATTCGGTTGTCAAACCGCTACGTGTGGGCCTTGTTGTTGAAAGGTACGTATCTTCGTCCGTATAATACCAGCGGGGGCAATCGCATTCAGCTCGTCGATATTGTTAAGACGTCCAAAATTCCATCTTTTGGATAGGTGGCCAAAAAAAAGGCAAAAATTGACTCTCTCAGACTCTGCTTAGCAAAGAAAGAAAGAGAAAAAAAGAGGTTTTGCACCTTGCAAGCAAAGGACCCCAACTTCCGGGTGCAACGTTCAATTGTTCCAGTAAATACACTGCAGAAAGCCGAGGAATAAGAACATGAATTAATAGTATCAAACGTGGGGCATGAATACAAAGCTATTCTTGAATATCGTATTCACCTCAGTCGATACCAGGAATGCACGGGAGATTTTGATTCGAGGGATACGGAAGAGATTTGAGATTTGAGATTTTTGGGCAAAGTCCAATTTTATAGTTTGCCTCCGTCTTCACATGCGTTTAGATGGTTGGATTGATGGGTCAAGGTTTCTGTAATAGTAGTGGGTTATTGAAAAAGAAATAGCGAAACCCATCCACATCAACCATCACTCATAGTACCCCCAGACAAAGTCAGCTCAGGTTTTAAGACATGTCTCTATTACTCATTTGAAAGGCGTTCAATCTTATTTTAAATCAGTATTTGTCTTGAGAAAAAGTAACTCTCCGCAAATGTCTTTCTCCCATTCATCATGCACTGTGGCATTCCGTAATACGCTGTCTACATTGTTCATGTAATTTCTGATATTGTAGAATAGTGTAGGGGCAGCACACAGAATAAAAATAGTGGTTCAGCTGTGCATATTGAGCATTCACCCGACCGTGATGAAGTTTTAGCAATTTTTTAGTCTCAGGATGCTCCATACTGGCATGGTATTAGTTAATATGTGTTGTTGGTTCAGGGGAGGTTGGTGCTGGATGTATTACCACAACAAGCTTTTAAACCCTATTGAGCATACTACAGTTACCTGAATAACCGAACCCCAAGCAACATTTGATTTTTCTTTGCTAGTAAATAGATGCTATTTTTTACATTTCATTCATCTTCAACTGAAACTGAGTTAACTATCCTTCATAGCTGTTCGGCCCCCACATTTAAAAGAGAGAATATTGGATATCATATAGGGAGGTGCAGAAATTACGATATACATCGATAAGTTCATAGGCAGTAATTGGGCCTGGTAGGACCTGGCACCACATTCGCTGTCAAAGATTAGCAAGATTGTGTTTTACTAATAAGTATAGTATTGACCATCCTTTGTTAAGGAATTATGACCAGAAAAATTACTCATAAATAACTTAAGTTGTACATGATCAGATCATGATTGAGTTAAGATCGATCATGATCTGTTTGATCATCCTCAATCATAGAGCTCCTAGATCAGATAATGGTCAATCAGAGCAGCCCTGATCTGATCAATCTACTTGATCAGGAGTACACTTCAATCATACTCAATGATAATTGTATATACCCAATCGTAATCACTCAACTCTTTATTCAAATCACAGTAATCATGTTAGATATTATGCATAGTAAAACACCCACATGAGACCACTTACTCTACACACTACACAAAAGATCAACCAATTCACTTTTCACCATGCATTATCTTGTATGTGTAGTGTTTTCACAACTTTCTTGAACCTATTACAAGCTGCATATAAGAATGGTGTTCTGCCATTGTTATCTGGTGTGTTGTGGTTGACATCATCTTACACAAGTAGTCTTCTCACAACTTCCTCGTACCCATTCCAGGCAGCACCTAATAATACTAGTTTATAGCTATTATTTGAGTTATCAGGGTTGACATCGTCTTCTCTGGACAGCATTTCACCCTCCCTTGTATCTCTTAGAAGTGGCAGACTAGAGTTGTATTTAGACATTGTTATGATCTGGTTTGTTGGTGTTAACTTCATCTCCTTTGAGTACTATTTTGGCAGCTTCTCCATGTCCATTCTGAGTAACTCATAAGAGTCCTGTGTTAGGCATATGCAATTCCAACACCTCCCTGTGGCCCTGATATAAGGCCTGGATGTCACCTGCAGCACCATGTGTAGTAGCTGGCTATCCGCAAACATCGCAAAATTGTCGGCCTTGCTGTAACACAGTATACGTCGTCGCTGTCCTTGCAACCAGAAGGTGTTTGCAGGATATATGAGAGGGGTAGTAGTGAGCACTGCTCATACAACTGGAATCCAGTATACAATACAAAAGTGCCTGGATGAATAGAAAATTCCGCAGAACAATATTAAGATATCACGCTTCACGTTGACCGACTATGAGTAGTCATTGGTCTATACAAACGGATGAGAGTTATGAAGACGTAGCTGCAAGCACATCTCGCTAGGCAAATCAAAAGGCGATGGAGCAATAAGCCTACCGACTCTGTGTAAAGATAATGCAGGCTTGTCTCTACATTGTTAGCGGTTTCTGATGTTGAGACTGATCATCTTAATAACACAGGAACCACTGGTATGTTCGTGTTTAGACGCCATATTTCAGACCAAGTTCATATGGCAAAGGCATGGTTAACTTCCCACTGGCGTAGCCTAGTGTTCGTTGCAGGGCCTCTGGGAGACCAAAAAACCTGGGCCCTGGTCAAAGTTTCTCGCCCCGACCTGCTCCCCGGCCCGCAATGGGGATGTTTTTGGGGGCCTTTTTGGCCCCCGCTCTTGGTCAGGGCCCACCCTGGGTCATTCCCAAGGCGGGCCCTGGCGGTTTTTTGCTGGTGTGGGGGGGTTAGTGTCACGATTCTAGACTGACTTAGCTGGTTTCATTTGTTATATTGTTTTATTTCGCACGCATGATCAGGTTTTAGATCATGTGGGATTTTACATGACTCACAGTTATGAGTTATAGGTTTTTATTACGCGAATGACTCAGTTTGGGTCATATGATTTATGTTCTCACATGAGTCGCGCTTGCGACTCATAGTTATATATTGTTATTGTGTAATGACTCGTTGGAGTCATATGATGTTACGCGAGTGTATGAGTCACAGTTGTGACTCATAGTTATGTTTTGATTTATAAGCGGGTTGTGGGAAGGTCTATATAAGACGGACCTTGGGACAGAGTAGTTAGATCTTCACGCAACCATCTTTGTTATTTCCTAACTACAAATTTGAAAACCTTTCTCTGTCGCTCGCGACTATCAACGTTCCAACTACTCTTTATATTAACGTAACAGATATAAGACTTAGGAAGTCTATACCCTGTTGTGACGTAGGCAAAGGCCTAAGAATAATATAAAGATCGTATAACTACGAGTTACTATTGGATAATAGTATTGAAGTAGCAGTCTAGCTACGAAGAAGATTAAGGAAGTATTGACTCTTATGGAATAAATTAACTCAGGTTGTTACCTGTCACGAATATATTTAGTATTACGAAGGCTAGCTAGG
>QLOI01001702.1:19208-33185 GCA_003313605.1 Tuber umbilicatum | reverse complement strand
CGCACTCAGAATGACAAGATAAATTAGTTAGCGGGTTGTTAGAGGTACTTAGACAGGATAGGCATTAGATGTACCGACCGCGGAAACTCACGCGGGATATAAATATAAGAGTTCCTCCCCAGCCATTAGACAATGAGCGAACGGAGAAGAGATCTTATCAATATAACACGTTATTACCTACAAGTTATACTCTTAGTAGTATCGGCGAACCAAAACTTTAGCAACTATTATCACAACGCCTCCCTAACATTACTCCGTTATTTAACTACCCCATACGCATAACTATACTCTACCGAGCTTTGAGTTGGTTACCCGTAACAGTATGCAGCCATCCTCCAGTTGAGAGGGATTTGATTGGTAAGAGCATTTTGGGTGATTACAAGGTCCAACCTTACATTTGTAACATCTGATTTGATGATCATAAGGTCCCACTTAATATCTTGGATATCAGTTTTTACCATCATTATGTCGATATGGGTATTTTGGATTTGTTGTTCATTTTTTTGAACATCAGACCGGATCAGGAGACCTATCACAAGAGAGAGTCCACCACAAAACATAGTTGCTCCTGCTGCCAGCCAATCACAAGGTTGCACTTAATGAAACTCTTTAGTTAACTCATGATCAAAGGAAGATTAAATCAATGATTATACTTACACCGGATGCGAGGCATGTTGATTATTAGTAGAGTCTTGGTGATGAATCCGAATTGGAATGAGGAAAATTCAGGAGTTGGAACAAAACTTTCAAAGTACAGTCGTGTCCGGAAAGTCTTCGCACCTTTAGCCGATACAACCAAGTGGACAATAATGAACTCAATGTCAACAAATAAATTAATAAATGTGTTGAATTAAAATAGATAGTAAAATATAAATGGTAGAGACTATTTTTAGAAAATTTTGTAAAATTTTATAATCTGACCAACTCTGCAGACCCTGATGTTCAGATACTTAGTAAAATACTCTAAATGAAAATTAGACTTATATAATATTTTTTATCTTTATACTCCACTATAGCAATAATTTAATATTAAATCTGTAGTATCTTTAAGCTTTCCAGAAGGCAATTATGAGGTATAATTAAGAGCTATATAAGAAGTCAATTATTGAACTTGGTTTTCTCAAGCCAAGTATTTAGAACAAATATTACACTGCATAGTTTCTGGAATTATGTACAAGAACATTTATCAATCTAGGATTGATTTATACTAATAACTTCTAAAGATATTAGAAAGTATTCTATTCAAGTTATAGTAGGATCATAGTAGTTTACAGCTCCTAGTAGCAAATATTTATACTAATAGAGTATATTTTAACAGACTTACGTTGGGATATTTTATAGCTATACAATAATTACTTTAACAAGTTTTATAGCATTAAAATCTCTAATATTTCTCTGCAAATCAAACTAGTAGCTTTATTGATTTTTAAATTACTGTTTTGAACTACTATATTGCTTTCATGATTCTAACTATTTGAATCTTTTATGTTTTATTTTATAAATAATTTAATTGCATGTTGACAGCATTTAAGTATATTAAACAATCTTTAAATTATTTTCAAATCATAACTAAGATGTATTAATATCTGGGAGAATATTTTTTAACTTGTTAATACTGCTTTATCTGAGTTTAATTCACTAGCTGTTAGATTTTGGTAAAGAGTATTTGATCAGTTAATCTTCTATTACCTTTATATATCTATTTAATCAGATTTAATTTAAAATAATATTCAATACTTCTAGTATAACTAGCTAAATTTATAAGTAATAACTCCTCATTTTATAATTTTGAGGAATTGTGGAAAGTTGGATGGTTTTTAGAAAAATTTTAGTCAAATATTAATAGCTACTACCTTCCCCTGGGAGTCATATGAATTATAACAATTATGGCTACATTTTTATATGAAACTTCTCTTGAAATAGTAAGCTATCTAAAACAAAATTTTATTATTTTATTTATTTACTATGTGGTTTGTTGGTAATAATTCAATAATGGAAGGATGAGGGTACTCCGTTGCCATGGAGGGGTGTGAAGACTTTATTTTTTTTTTTTTTTTTTTAAACATTTTAACTTTATTAACTATTGCCAACCACAACTAGCTAATAACAGTTTCAAACGGTTTTCTGTTCGCGAAACGCGAGTCTTCCGTAATAACCCTCTAACGAATCGAGGGCATCCCTAAGAATCCACGGTCGGGTCACTGCAAGCAACCTTCCCCCACCAAGATATTCCACCAAGAGCCGAATGCAACAACCTGAGAAAATGTCAGATCCCCTGAATGGGTCACCTCATCCAGCGCCTCCCAGCAGCACCCCCTGATGAAGGAAAATCACCCATCCACTAACCTCACTTAGCCCATGCACGGGAAACACCCTAAATAAAACAATAAAAACTCAACCCCACCTCCCCAAATGACAACTTTCTCCCGCTTCATACCTCCGCCCACATCCAAAAGCCCTAAACATTCCTCCCAAACCACCCCCGGGACCCCTAGGAATCTCACCTACCACTCCCATACCCCTACCTATGCCCAGTGAACTCATCCTCAGGCCCATCGGCACAACAACAACATTCTCTTCCTGATCCTGCTTCACAAATTCTCGCGGGATCTCCCTCCTGCCTCTCACAAAACTCCCAGCCCGGAACACTACCATGTCCTTCTGGACCGCCTCCAACTCTTCTCTCCTCTTTGCCAACCAACGTTGGTGTTCTCTCATCCTCCTCTTCCTCTTTCTCTCCTCCAACGTTCAAGCAACCAAGGGCTCACCCCTCGGAGGGCCAGGCGTCTGCACTGCCTCAGCGGAGGACACCACCTCAGTCACCTCCTCCTCAGCCACCGACATGTCATCCTCAGCCACCTCCGAAGAAGCCACTGAATCAGCCACACCAGGCAGCCTCTCCCGTGCTACCGCCACCTCCTCTTCCTCAACTGTGAACGGGGCCACGTCATCCCCACCCACAAACTCAACTCGTTGCCCAAATCCAAACTCACAATTCTGGGAATTGTGAGCCCCCCGCACACAACACAAACCGCCATTTTCACGCTATGATACCTTGCTAACTGCTTCTCAGCCAAAGTCAGGTGAGCAGAAAGCACCGAAACATGGTGCCTCAACCGTGAAATCTCTGCCTCTTGTACGAAAGACTTCTCCACTGCCCTTGTTAGGACATCAGCCGACCGTGCGACCTGTGCCGACGACGGTTTCAAATTTGTCTTCTTAGCCATAACCGAAGTGTATAGCAGAGTAGATAGTATCGTGAAATAAAGATAAAGATGATGAAAGGGGATAAAAGACCAAGTTTATCAATGAAAATTATTTCAAGCGAGCTGCTGTAGAATAAAGACTTGAAGCAATCGTGATGAAAGAATCAAGGACACTGGTTGGTCAAACCTGGGAAAATGACAAGTCACCTGGCAGTGAAATTTCAATTACTGGGGTTGTAACAGACACAGAGCATATGCGAAGACTTTTTTTTTTATTTTTAACTTTTTAACTTTATTAACTATCGTCAACTACAACTAGCTAATAACAGTTTCAAACGGTTTTCTGTTCGCTAAAAGCGAGTCTTCCATAATAATCCTCTAACGAGTTGAGAGTACCCCCAAGAATCCACGGTCAGGTCACTGCAAGCAACCTTCCCCAACTAAAATATTCTACCAAGAACCGATTGCAACAACCTAAGAAAATGTCAAATTCCCCAGATGGGTCACCCCATCCAGCGCCTCCCAGCAGCACCCCCTGATAAAGGAAAACCACCTATCCACCAACCTCACTTAGCCCTCGCACGGGAAATACCCAAAATAAAATAACAAAACTTAACCCCGCCTCCCCAAATGACAACTTCCGCCTGCCTCATATCTCCGCCCACATCCAAAAGCCCGACACAACCCTCCCAAACCACCCCCAAGACACCTAGGAATCCCACCTACCTCTCCCATACCCCTACCTATGCCCAGTGAACCCATCCTCGGGCCTGTCGGTACAACAACAACATCCTCCTCCCCATCCTGCCTCACAAACTCACGCGGGATTTTCCTCCCGCCTCTCACAAAACTCGCAGCCTGGAACACTACCATGCCTTTCTGGACCGCCTCCAACTCCTCTCTCCTCTTTGCCAACCATCGTTGGTGTTCCCTCATCCTCCTCTTCCTCTTTCCTTCCTCCAACGTTCAAGCAACCGAGGGCTCACCCCTCACGGGGCCAGGCGTCTGCACCACCTCAGCGGAGGATGCTACCTCAGCGGAGGATGCCACCTCCTCTTCCTCAACCGTGAACGGGATCATGTTATCCCCACCCACAAACTCAACCCGTTGCTTTATTCCCAGCTCACAATTCTGGGAATTGTTAGCCCCCCTGCACACAAAACAAACTGCCAACTCCACGTTTTTTTGATAAATCGCCAACTGCCTCTCAGCCAAAGCCAAGCGAGCAGAAAGTACTGAAACATGGTGCCTCAACCGTGAAATCTCCGCCTCCTGAGCGAAAGACTACTCCACTACCCTCGTTAAGACATCAGCCGACCGTGCGACCTGTGCCGACGACGGTTTTGAATTTGTCTTCTTAGCCATAACTGAAACCAACAGCAATGAAGAAAGTATTGTAATAAAGATAATGATTGATGAAAACCCGAAGGTAAAGTAAGTTTATCGATAAAAATTATCCCAAGCAAGGTGCTGTAGGATAAAGACTTGAAGCAATCGTGATTAAAGAATCAAGGACGCTGGTTGGTCAAACCCTGGAAAATGACAAGTCACCTGGCGGTGAAATTTCAATGACTGGGGTTGTAAGAGACACGAAGCATGTGCGAAGACTTTCCGGACATGACTGTACTTGGGGGTAAGCATTAGTCGGGCGCACTTCCACAATACACATGCTAATTTTATAGTAACTAAAACTAAAAGAAAAGTTCGAGTGATATTCAATGATCCCGGTCGGTGAGAAGCAAAAGTCAGGCGCGGCATCCCCAATTTCTATTCTATTTACAGGCTAATAGGCTGTCGCTCCACCCTGGGCATCAATTACAGCCTGTAGTTGTTGAGGCATGCTATGAATCAAGCTCTCCAGCCGTTCTGAAGGAATTCCATGCCACATAATATTCAAAGCAGTCTCTGATGCCGGAATGTCACCAATTCTTCCCCAAGTTTCTCCCAGTTCTGTTTCCATTTCCAGCCAACGCGCTTCAATGAGATTGAGGTCCGGCAACTGTGCCGGCCATTTTATCTGCTCCATTTCGTTGAGTCGGCGGTATCGGTTCACTGCTCCCTTATGCCCAGGTGCGCCATCCTCAACTACCCCCACCCAGCCATATTCCTCACAGCACCGGTGCTAAAATGGAACCAAATGAGGTTCCATTACTGTCTCAACATAGAGCACAGAATCTATCTTTGCCTTCCCCGGAATAAATGCCAAATCTGATTTGAATAAACCACAAAATGCACCCCAGATTATCTTACTTTGGCGTCCAGACTCAAAAGTATCGTCAATACAATCTTCATGATACTCTTCAGAGGCTTTCCTGGTTACCCAAGGCCGACTCCCAAACCCTGAAGTAGAGAAAGTAGACTCATCAGTCCATAGAACACGAAGCCAATTATCATAGCCCCAATGTAATCGCTCTCGACACCAAGTAACACGTATTGGTTTGTTGTAGGGCCGTATTGAAAATTTCGGCCATGGAACCCGGCGATGGTATCCCAGAGAATGCATGACGTGCTTAATAGTATCTGAACTACATGCATAGTTCATTTCGATACATACGGCAGCCCAGCTAAGGCATCGTGTCCTAGTATCGCGTGTGACGAAGGCTTCCAACTGCTGCTTTTCAGCTTCGTTAAAAATTGGAGGACATCCTATCTGGGGATGATTTGATGGTGTACCAAACTCCTTTGTTCGAGTATAGATCTTCTAGCATGGTTACTAACTTTCTTTGAATGTAAATATTATCTTAGGCTTACCTTTTGGCATGTTCGTCGGTCAATGTTCAGATGATTTCCAATCCATGTCCAGGTCCATCCAGCTTCATCCCGTAAGGTTATTACCTTAATGCGTTCGTCTCGAGTCGTTTCACGGTGTCTGACTCCTTCTGGGTGCTGTTCACAAGTTCCTTTTTGCTTCATTGTTCTGGTACTGGTATTGATATTTGAGGTATATCACAAGTTGTCTTCGAGTTCAATGTTTATCACTATATAGGCTATTGGAAGTCGTTATGCTAATACTCAACTACATATTCTAGGAAAGAAGTAACTGAAAACATGAGTCAGGACTTTGCCTGAGCATCTACATTTGCACAGACCTTTTGCCTCAAACCAGTACTAATATGGCAAAAAAAGCCCTGATGGCAAGAGTGGCGCATACTGTGCCGCCGCGCTCGAGATACCCCAACCCCCGAGTACAACTGGCTGCCATCAAGTACTGGTAACGAGTAACGCCCATCACATGAAATCCGGGTAACTCATGTAGACACTTCTCCCTCCAACTATGCGGTATCATACTCGAGTACTTAATAGTACCTGTAGTCTACGGTTGTACCGCCCCGCTGCCCTTGTCCTGACCCCTGTTCCTGGTTTGCCTGTGTTCAGGTTCTTCATGCAAGGAATTAGTACCGCAAACCAGTTTAGTGTAGTTGGGTTCGATCCTCTGCGGGCTCCACCGTTTTTTTTTTTTTTCCCCTTGTTCCTTTCACGTGAATTTTACACCCCAAATTAGGCAAGAATCTACAACCACCGCAAAACTTATACTCGTAGCACGCGTCTCCGAGTGTTCTTCCCCCTTGTTCTGCTCGAGCATATTTTTCTCACCAACGGTAATTCTCCAGAACAATCACGCTCAACCCTTCACTTTTCTCACCCGCTCCTTTTTCTGATACTGCACCTTTGATCGCTTTCGCCATTTAAACATGATGGATGCAGCTACGAAACCGGAGAAGGGGGATAATAGTTATGACGTTGCAATTGTTGGAGCTGGAATCATCGGTTGCTCCCTTGCCTTCAAGCTCGGGAAGCAGGGAAGGAGGGTGTTATTGCTTGAGAGAGACCTTTCGGAGCCTGACAGAATCGTTGGAGAGCTTTTGCAGCCTGGTGGTGTTCAGGCACTTGACACACTGGGGTTAAGAAGTGCGTGGAAATCCCGTTATCACCATTCGTGCACTGTGCGTGGCGTGCTGATTGATTCCACTTGGGTTCCTTCCGAATTTAGATTGCTTGGAGGGTATCGATGCAATTCCAGTTTATGGGTATCAAGTTATTTATCATGGGGAGGGGGTTACCATACCCTACCCCCGAGGCCCAGATGGGAAGGCACCAGAAGGTCGGTCGTTTCATCACGGGAAGTTCATCATGAAGTTGCGGGAAGCGGCGAGAAATTCACTCAAGTATGTCATGGCATGTTCATGAGTGGTTCGGCGCCTCAGTGCTGATCTGCGGCGCATTCGGTAGTGTCACGATTGTGGAAACAACTGCTCGGGAGATCATCAAGGACGAAAGTTCGGGTCGGGTGCTGGGGGTGATTTGCAAGAAAAAGGGCTTCGATGAGTTGGACTATGTAGGGGGACCCGAATTGGTTTGGGATAACTTTGATCTTGAATGGTGAAAGGCTAATCTTGGCCAGTACTTTGCTTCACTTACAGTTTCTGCCGACGGATATGCGTCAAATTTCCGGAAAAGGTGTATCGACAGGAAACCTCAAGTCCGGTCTCACTTTTTTGCCCTCGAATTGAAAGATGCAAAACTGCCTTCCCCTGGATACGGCCATGTTGTATTGGGAAAGAATCCCCCAGTTCTCCTTTATCGAATTGGTACCCATGATACTCGAGCTTTAGTAGATGTAACACGAGCTCCTCCAGCTGCTTCGGGTGGTATTAGGGGGCACCTTACGAATGTTGTGCTGCCTGACCTGCCGGAATGCATTCAACCTTCGTTTAGAGAGGCTCTCAAGGCGGGCCGATTTCCTTCCATGCCTAACTCGTTCCTTCCGGCTTCTACTAATACCACCCCCGGGATGATGCTGCTTGGTGACGCCATGAACATGAGACATCCACTAACTGGTGGAGGAATGACGGTTGCGTTCAATGATGTGGTCTTAATCAGCGATCTTCTGAGCCCGGAAAATATTCCGGATCTTGCTGACACCGACTTGGTTCTCGTGCAATTATCAAGATTTCACTGGGAGAGGAAATCGTTGACTTCTGTTATCAACATCCTGGCGCAAGCGTTGTATGCTTTATTTGCTGCTAACGGTGATCCTGCCGCAATGTTTTACTTAGTGTAGTTACTGATGGTGTTTGTCGTAGACAACAAATTACGGACACTGCAAAAGGGTTGTTTTAGGTATTTTCAACGGGGAGGACAATGTATTGATGGGCCTGTTGGCCTATTGGCTGGGTAGGTCTTTGTCTGCCTTTCCTCCTTGCCATTTACTGACTGTCGCAGTATCACCCGCCAGCCAATGGTACTATTTTTCCACTTCTTCGCCGTTGCCTTCTATTCCATCTACATCCTGTTTGCGTCACTCTCACCCGCCAACTGGCCAGCCGCATTCTTCAGTTCGTTTGGGATCTTTTACAAGGCTTGCATCGTTATTTTCCCATATATCTTTTCTGAAGCCAAACCATGACTCCCCGGTATTTGGGCCTTGTATTTTCTAATAGTATTTCTTGCGATGCGGCGTCGCATTCCGGGCCCGTTTTTTCTCACCCTCATTTTCTTGATAGCTTGGGTGGAAGTGGATGGTGTTTGGGGTGGTACGGATTAAGATGATTAGCCTAATTAATACTGATGTTGATAGATGATATGGCGCAAACAAGACTTTCTCTGTATATATCAGAAAAAGGAGAGAGTAAGAAAAACGAAGGGTTGTGAGTGATTGTTCTGGAGAATTACCATTGATGAGAAAAATATGCTCGAGCAGAACAAGGGGGAAGAACACTCAGAGACGCGTTAGTTTCGCAGTGGTTGTAAATTCTTGCCTAATCTGGGGGTGTAAAATCCACGTGAAAGGAACAAGGAAAAAAAAACGGTCGAACCCGACTGATTTACTCGAGTACTCGTACACCACGAAACCGCATAGTCTACTACTGAAGATAAACGCACAAGCTATACTCGAAACGCCTTGAGATTTGTGAAATTGCTATTGCATGCCACCAAAAGTCCTGAGGCTCCGCTTGAGTAGAGTATTTTCGTTCAATGAGTTGATATTGAGAGGCTCCGGCTCAATTTTTGCCCGTATGCAATAGCATTTGTGTTAGCGAATGTCAGGATCACGGGGATTGTTCACCTACGCCGCCCTGTCCATTGCACCGGCCAATTAGAGCGTGACAACCCTTGGTCTTGCATACAGTACATTACTGACTTTTTCGAGTTTCTACTAGTACGGTACCGTAAATTCTCGTTATATCCACCATCGATGTTCTGAGAAAAAGCGCTTCGAGAAGGAATAGTGTTTCTCGACAAGATAGCTTGAGCGGGCTGAACTTGGTAGATCCCGGATTGTGGATTTAACGAGAGCTTAAAGTACTGTAAAAACTCGGTAGATCCACTATCGGGGATCGCTTGGGAGTTGCGCAAATGGGCAAACATGCAATTGTGCCAAGAGATTGAGTAATCGGCTGTGATGCCAAAATTAGCTTTTTTGAACGTCAAGTATATGAGAATTTCAACCTTACATATTTGGTTTCATGTGGCTATGATAGAGGCGAGGAGGTGGATTGCTGGTCATCTAAGAGTTAACTTGTATTATTAGTTTTAAGCTTCTACAAATTCAATAAGCTCATCATCCTCTTGTATATCTGCTCTATTATCTGCTAATACAAAATCTTCTCTTCAATTCCCAATTTCCAAGTTTGTAAATCCCTTTATATCTAACTCAAAATTCAAACTTTCATCAATACCAGTATTACAGCAAATTGCAAGAGTCCTAATGGTATAAGTTTTCTTGTAGGGATGAAAATTCCTGCATGTACTAAGATGTAAGGGTATCTCAGGTGCAGTAACACAAGTAGTGATCCCTGCAATATCTGCCCAGGAACAACACCCCTTTTTCTATGTTTGTAGTACTGTAACCATGAACTACCAATATTGTTAGTGTGTCGAATTGCAAAAAAATTATCAAACAGACCGGTACTTGCAAGCAAAACCCCATAGGTGTCCGACACTGTGAAACTACTCAAGATGAGTGCATCAAGGTTATTACTCTTCGAGATAAGGCTGGCTGGAATTGGACAATGATTTGAACAGCATCTAAATATTGATTAAAGAACCTGCCAAAAGGTTAGTATGATTTCTGTTTTTTTAACAGCAGTAAACTAATATGAGTATACAGATATACCAACACACGAAAGAGAATGACACACCTTCAAATAGCCTAAATGTTGGTCACTGCCCAATTTTTGATCTCACTGAAAAGCAGTAATTGGAGGCCTTTATAACACGTGATCCAAGAATGCAATGTCTCAGCTGGGATGAGATATGTTTTAAACTGCGTCCGGTTTGGTATGCTCTCCAAGGACTGCGAAGAAGGCTATAGAATCGATGTACTATCGTCATCAAGTTCCATGACGGAAATTTGTGATCTGTCCAGCAAATAAGCCAATACACATTACCTGGTGTCAGGAGCATCTGAACTGGTTCTATGAAGATTGGCTTCATGTTCTTTGGACCGATGAATCTACTTTCTCCACGGCAGGTTTCGGTAATCGGCCATGGGTGACACAGAAGGCCTTGGAGGAATATCACAAAGATTGTATTGATAAAACCTTCAAATCTGGTCATGAAACAAAGATAATTTGGGGAGCTTTCTGTGGCACAATGAAGTCTAAGTTAGTCTTCATTCCAAGCAAGGCTAATGTTGATTCTGCTCTTTATGTTGGAACAATCATGTATCCTCACCTGATTCCATTTTAGTATTGCTGTTGTGAAGCCTATAGGTGGATAATGGTTGTTAAGAATAGTGCTCCGGGCCATAAATAAAATGCTATCTGATGCCAAGACCTAAATGAAATGGAATCACTACAATGGCCAGCACAGTCTCCAGATTTAAATCTGATTAAGTTGTTATGACTGGATATGGAAAATGAACTGGGCAAAACATGGGGCAGGATCGGGAATATTCTAATCCTTAAAATTGCGCTAAATACAGTCTGGAATTCAATTTCAAATGAGAGGTTGGAAAGTCTCATCAGAGGCATGCCTGAACAGCTTCAAGCTGTGATTAATGCCAAAGAAGAGGCTACAAGATATTGATTTTTTTTTGTATAGTATAGTATCATAGAATTATAATTACTAGATATCACTCAAACTTTCAAAACTGTTCTAGTCAATGGAAAAACTGCCTCCTCTTCCTTCAGAAGTGCTTCCAACCTTTTACCAACACCAAACTATGCTCATGGGATATCACTCAAACTTCCTAATTCAGTTTCAGCTACTACACATAATTTCCCCCTGTTCTTTCGGAAGTGCGTCCGACCTGGGTCAACTCTCTAGTACAGTACTAGTACCTGTACCTGTGAGAACATCCGAGTCTTAGAAAATCTGAATCTGCCTCAGAACTTGGGGCTGTTTAAGCTACTACTAGAGCTATTGGCAAGATTATTAGCTTGGTATCTGTTCAGGTCTTATCCTCAGGCTTCTATCTGTACTATCAACTGAACTATAACTACGGCACTACCTAGTACCACCTCGAGGTTACTGCTATGAATGCATATCATAGTAGGTTCTTCAAGGAAACTATTTCTACTTTTTCTGTTATAAGTGGCAACTGATACGATGGAAAGCAGTATAAAACTTGTAGGTTTGAATATGAGCCAGGTAGTGGAAGAATGATTGAATGAAATATTAGAGCTTTGGAGATGTGAAAACAAATAAACTGTTTTCATTTCTATTCTAATATCATACTATTTATCAAGTTACAGTTTATTTATTTTCTTGGCAAAAGGTAAGTAAACAAGCTAAGCCTAATTGGGGACATTACAGTTGTCATCACACTCCTAAGTGTTACAGTTTTTATGAGAAAGTTTGTTCTAACTCTTGTCTTCCAAAATCATACCTGTACTGGTTATAAGTATAAATGGACTTTGTCAAGTAAGTTAAAATCTCAATAGCTTATGTACTTGGCTAATAAAATAAAACTCTTCAGCCAGTCAAACAAATATCAAAATTTTATAGTTAGGAATATGTCCAAAGAGGGATCTGTTTCTGCAATAATTACACTAGTAAGTTAAAAGTTCACATTGATTAATTACAAGCTATGCTAACCAGTCATATTTAGGAAAAAAAATCAAACCTCTGATACAAAGAGGAAAACTAAAGTTCAAAGTTTTGAGATCAATCAAGTTATTGTTTCTATATATGAAGGATCTCTAGTACTAGTAAGTTAACAAACTGTGCTAATGAGATAATATGATTTGGCAGACTGAGTAACCAAATACTTAACAGTGTAATATGAAATTCCTCAAGGTCATGATAACTGAGAAGAAAGCTTCTTTGGACCTAACGTTTTACTATTCTATAGAGTTATCTAACACTATCAGTGTTTGTTAATGGGCCCTATTCCAACAAACAGAACACCATAAGCACTGGCAGGTTATTAACTGCAGATCAAAAAAAGAATTGTCCATATCAGACCAAAACTAAGACAGAGCATTTTGGAGTTAGACAACTTTGAATCAATCTAGCTCTGTCAGTTTTGGTTTGATTTAGACAATATCCAAGAAATTAAGTCGGACCTCACGATCATCAAATCAGATGTTCTGGACCTAAAGTCAGACCTTGTAACCACATAAAACAATCCCACCAACTGAATCCTGATCAATCAGGGGATGGCTAGATGCTCACCATTTTCATTTATGCCAGAACTCAAGCAGAGCAGAGGTGTCTGAGAGAAAGGTGGATACATCTACTGATTGCGTTATGTTCACTGGCAAAGGCTGCTCTCTTGAGATAAGGAGATAGTACATTTATTACTCCTTGTTCTACTGGTAATAAGTATTACTAGTTACAGGCTTTTGGGAACAAAGTGGGAAATGGGAGAAGGTATTATGAGTTTCAATCACTGGCAAGGCATTTGGTGTTCTTGGACTACAGCTCGCATGATAGCTGGTAGGAAAATTGGGGTTGGTGCATTCAGTTTGTTTTTAAGATGAACATTAATTTATATTACGTCTTTTGTCAGACTCTTGTGAGAATGGTAGACTAGTATACATTTGCACCGCGTTGTCCCAGACCTCACTCTCCCGGACCCCCCCCCCTGTCCCGGACGAAATTCTCTGAATTCCAAATATTTCTTGAACCAAAACCTGATCTGTTGTCCCAGATAATCTGCTGTCGCGGTTTTGGCCATCTGGGACAGCGAGCTGTACGGTGATAGAGTTCAACGGACCCTTTTTCGGGAGGTACTAAAAATTACTCTCCCCTGCTGCAAGGACCGGTATTCAATTGCGTACCTAGCGTTCTGAATACGTACCTTCTATTGAATTGCCTATTCCAAAAAAAGTTGTTGCCAGGACTCTCCAGGCTTCATTCACGTGGCATTACTTTGCGCCCACCCAACTTTTTTCTCCCCCAACGCCTCCGGAGTTCAAAACATCCTCACTCCTTGAGTAAATTTACGTCACATAAAATCACTCTCCTCTTCGAATCTCCCTAGAGAACCTTCCCACTTTCATTCCCAACTCGTGAATACCCACGTTATCTTACACTTCATACCGTCATCATCGCACCCAAAAAATAAATAGAAATAAAAATGGCAGTCCCCCTACTTCCCTTCCTCGCACAACCAACTCATCAACCCACCCATCAATATCACAACCTTTTATATATCACGCTTCTGTCCCCCACCACGTTCCAAAAATCTCCATCAATTCCAATTGGAAAAAAGAGAAAAAGACCGAACCAACCAGCAACAACCAATCAGAATCAAGCCCCCCCCAAAATGATAGAACCAGTGAGTAGTCCTTTCCACTCTAACACCCCTCCCCAACCCCCC
>QLOI01001702.1:0-19198 GCA_003313605.1 Tuber umbilicatum | reverse complement strand
AAAAAAAGAGAAGGAAAAAAAAACCAACAGTCCTACCGTAGTTACTTCTAGCGTGGTTCATCTGCGGTATCTGCGTGTCAGGTCAAGTGTGGCTGTGGCGAGATTGGAAGCCAGGGGAGAAGAAGGACAGATCAGGGTTGCCAGATTATTGATGTGCTTTGCAGGGAGAAAGGAAAAAGGAGAGAAGGGTGAAGATGAAGATAAGGTCCACGAAACTCCTGGATAGATATGGAGAAAAAGAGAGGGTTGGAAGCGGATGAGTGAAGGCATGTCATGAAAAATTCTTGTTTCACAAGACGTAAATCCAACAAAAGACTTTCTTAATCTATCCCCATATTTCCAACTCCAAGTATTGTGATCTCCCCCAAAGAGACAGAGGGAGAGAGAACCCTAAACACCACTACCGCTCCCGAAACCTTGACTTCCTATCCTCCTGCCTCCCATGCTTCTCCATCATCATCCTGGAATGTAACTCTTCCGTCGACGGTAACGGCTTCGTAAAGTCGTAAATCTGCGTTTCGGTAATGCTCTTAACCTCCACGTCCTTAAGCGTAGCGATCGCCTCGAATAGGTCCTGCGGCTTCACTTGGTCAGATAGGTAGGATCCTTCTTTCGAGCACCTCACGGTTACTAATTCCAGGCCGGTCAAGGATGGGAAGAAGCCGGCGGATGTGGAGAGGTAGTCGGATACCAATTCCTGGGGCTTTTCCTCAACAAAAGTGGCCCAGAGGACGAGGGTTCTAAGGTTTGGTAGGACGAGGGGGGAGGCATCGTCGTTTGCGCTGGTAGAGGAGGAGGGGGAAAGGGCTGGAGTCGAGGTCGAAGAGCTACTACAGGAGTGCGAACGCTTACTCCCTGCAAAGATAATACCCATGCTAATCCTCCCCCTGTAAAAATCCAGGTACTTCAGCAATGGAGACACCCTCAACAACGCCCTGAGCTCCCGGCACGCCACATCCTCAACTCCCACTAGTCCGTCCACGGCAAAATAACTCTCCGGCACGGAAATCGTCAAGTTCACAAGATTGGTAGTCCACCCCCGCGCTTCATACCCACACCCCAAATCACTCCACCAATCTGTCCTTGTCAACCTCTTCAGTTTGGGGCAATGTTTGAACAGGCAACGCATGAGTGAGCGCGAGGCAGATAACTGCGAAGAGTATGCTTCCCCAGACAAGTCGTAGCACTCGACGGATTCAAGGGAGGTTAGATTCGGGATCAAGCCCAGAAGTGCCGTGCGGGCTGTTAAGACTGGGGGCTCATCCTTGAGGAGTGGGTGACCCCAGTTGAATTCTTGTATTTCATCTTGGAAGGGGTCGCGCTTTAATGGAGCGATGTCGATGCGTAGACGGCGGACGAGGGAGGAGAGATATGGCGAACTATTTTTTTTTTTAGTGGGGTAAATGTTAGTGGCTTTCTGTCTCATTTGTTTGGGTGTGTGGGCGTATTTGAAATTAGACTTGATCTTAGTGAGAAAAGATGACCGGGGGATAAGAGAGGGGGAGAGAAGGAGGGGCTCATGTCAGGTACAGTGTGACGAAACAGCAAGTTGATGGTGGTATCACAGATGGTAGTGTTGAGGGCTATCCGGGATGTGAGAGGGAAAGGGGGTTAGGAAGAGGGGGGGTAGTGGGGTGGAAGGTGGAAGGTGGTGGGCGCGAAGAAATGAGAGGCCTCATGACGGCATTCCTATCGTCACTTTTTTTTTTTTTTTCCTTTTCCTGTTTTTATAAAAACCTTCCTGCTCCACCCCCCCTCTTTTTCCCCCCCGCGTTTCTCATTGCCATACTCTACCACCACCAACCACGCAAACATCCTCCCCCCCGCAAAAGAAACACTAACTATCCTATGCCCTTCTAGGAAGAAAAAAATAAAGAATAAAAAGGAACCCGCAAGAAACCCACCTACCTCTTCAACACCCTCAACTGACTCTCCCGATACGCATACGGATCGAACTTAAGCTCGCGGTACAGCAGCGGCGTACTAACCATACAGCAACCGGTGGAAACCCTAGCCACGCGTGCCAGGTCCGCGGCATCCAAGTATGCCAGTATCTGCTCAAGGATCTCGTTCGGTACGCCGTTGATGGTCAGTTTCGTCCTTTGGCATTCGTTGTCGTCGGGGCGGATGCGGCCGGCTTCGGGGTTTCGAGGGGTGATCTGTCCCGCGTTCATGGATGCGTTTGTTGGGTTGTTAGGGTTCCCATTCGGTAGGTTTGCGTGTGGTTGTGGTTTGAGGATAGACAAGGCCAGGTGGGGCGAGGAAGGGAGGGGAAGGGCTGTGAAGCGAAGGGATAACTTAGCCCCCTTTGCTGTTATGGATGAAGAAGCGGAAGGAGTACGACACAGTTAGCAGGTATGATAGGTAGTAGGTGGGGAGACAATAAAGTGGGGAAGAAGAAAAAAGGTAGGAGTTGGGGGGGGGACAGGAAGTGAAAGAGAGAAAGGGGAATGAATAGAAAAGCTGTCTAACTTCTATACTCGAGTACTGCCGTTTAGTATCGTAATCACCGAGTAACTGAACTTCCCCATTCCCCTCCTCACCCCTTTATCTGATGGTTCAAGTTAACATGGTAATTATTAACATGCGTCTCTTCTGGGTGTATTTCCTTTTTCCTCTTTTTTTTTTTTCCCTGGCATGTCATGTCGATAAGGTCATGATCATCTGCTACGTCTCCGTTACACCCCTTTCCCCTCCCTTCCTCCCTTCCTCCCTTCCCTCATCCTCAAAAAATGATAGGTAGTACGGCCAACCACCCAATGGACGAACCCCCGACCCCCCGGGGCAAAAGTGGAATAAGGTAGATAAAGACATGGAAAAAGCGTTATTTTCAACATCACCAACTCCACCGATCCTACCCAAAACTGTTTCCCGAAAATATTAAGCAATCGCCACACATAAATGATGTGTCAACCCCTTCCCCCTCTCTCCCGCCCACAGATAACTTTTAGTAGAGAAGAAAAAAGAAAAAAAAGAAAAAGCTCCCATGGGACTTCCCGCCGCGTTCCATTCCATATATTATTTTTTTTCCCACCTTTCCAATTCTTCCATTTCCGGCGAATCACATCTTGCAGATAACAGGTAAATACAGCTCGTCTACCGCAGATAGATGCCGGCACGGGTGCGGCAGATATAATATCAACAGGGTACGGTAGAGTACTGTACTCGTAGGCAGGCAGGCTACCGGTATTGCCGCTGCCGCCGTTGCACTGTACTCGAGTACTGTACGAGTAAAACGCAATTCCGAGTTTTCCGATGTGGGAGCTGTAGGGAGGAGGGGTAAATTTAGGGGAGATTTGGGGAAAACGACGAGATGGGGATGGAGGGGGGAGGGGGAAGGTTCGAGTCGTGACGGAATCACTTCTCACTAGCGCGATATATATTATAAATTTACATGGGGGGGTAGTGATTGTCGTTGGACTGTGATACCTCTAATGTGGTGTATACTTGCAGCGGTAGTAGTTGCGAATGTTGTAAGTCAGTGGCCAAGTTGGGTTAGCGGTACGGTATTACTGCTGTCCACCAGCTACCGTATTGAATTATAAAAGCAACAGAGTAGAATAGCAGTCCCTCCGTTCGACCAAGCCATTTATCGTACCTGTAGGGTGCGAGAGGAGTAGACTGCCAGTAGCTCCTGTAGGATATAATACCAATTACCGTATCATACAATTTTGGGGCCTTTCTCTGATAAACCCCCCCCTTCCCCCCCTCAACCTTCCCATAGACCCCCTTTCTTTCTTTCTTTCTTTCTTTCTCTCCCATTGCGGATGGAGAATGCACATGAGCAAGTAAGAAAGCAAGTAAGCGTTCAGGAGGGAAAGAAAAGAAAAGGGAAAAAGAAGAAGAAAAAACAAAAAAACAACACAACTTATGATACCGTACTGTGGACTATAAAATATAAAAATGGTCGGATCATGGCATTGTCTTCGAATATAACCTGTTTCTTTTTACTGTTTCCCCCTCCCTTCTCTCTTCCAACATCAACCATGTTTCCGCGGTCTTTTGTCGTTAATGCGGTGTGCCCAGAGAAAGAAAAAAACCCTCGTCGGGTGGAGGGTTTTTTTTTCCTGTCTTCTCTTCATTTCATTCTCCCTGTCCTAGAAAAGAAAAGAGAAGATAGAGGTATAGACGAGGCCAGAAGAAAGAAGAGAGAAAAAGTATTGGAAAAATGTACAAAAAAAACCCTTTGAAAAGAACCCCCTGATACAAGAAACGGTTTTTATCATACAGAGTTGGCTTTTTCTTCCCGCCCATTTCATTTTTCCCATCTCTACATTTCATTTTCCAAGTTCGTTCCATTCCTCCAGACCCAGCCCTTCCCGGAAATCGGGCCCTCCGAACATTGTGTTTCCTCCTGAGGTGAACAAGAAGCTTTTTTTTTTTTTGTTCAAAAAAAAAAAAAGGAGAGAGAGAGAGAGAGAGAAATAGATATGGTAGAAGACAAGCAATCACTAAAATCAAGTACGCCAAGGTTAGGTATGAGAAGAAGAAATGAAAAAATAACAAGGCAATAAGCGGGGAATCCGTATGCAAACAAAGACCCAGAAAAAGTGAACTAGATTGAGAATAAGAATTGATCAAAAAGTAAAATGACCATGGAACTCCCCCACACTAACCATCACCCATCCCGTCGTCTATTTTTCGTCATTTGCTTCACCTCCTCCATCCCCGGTGGCCTCCCCTCCACCACCATCACCGTCGCTGCTTCCTGTACTTGTCTTGACGGCCAGGTTGATAGCTATCTTTTTCGTAGGTGGGCTACCGCCAGGTCCAGAACTGCGCTTCTTGGTCAGAGTATTTACACTCCCACTACAAGTGGGGCTGCGGCGTTTGTTCCGCAACTTCCCGAGCTCATCATCATCCTCCTCCTCGCGTCTTCGCTTCTCCGATAACCTTTCGGGCGCGGGAGCCCCAGATAGCACATCGTTATCAGGCTTTTGCGAGGTGGGGGAGGTGGTCGGACTTGTTGAACTGGCTCCTTCAGGTGCTGACTTTGTCGGTGTAGCAGCCCTCTTCTCCTCGGGTTTGCTCTCGTCAGCAGTATCCATTGGATCATCGTCTGGATAGTCAACCAGTGGCCTGGGCACCGGGGATCCGCTGCCATTAGCACCCTTAATAGGACTATCCTTAGGTGTCGGGGCGTTATCCTCTTCATCGGAGGTATTGAAATATTCTTCCTCGGCAGCGTCCATATCCTTGACACCCTGCCACCTTCTGGCGCCATTGACATGATTCCTAGTTGACAGTCAATACCTCTCCTAAAGCAAGGCTTCCCAGGCCCAATTGACCTGGTATACCTTGTTTCTAGATCGGGGACTTGGGGGTGTATACCTAGTGGATTTGTCTTCCGGGACATACGATGAAGGCATGGTTGTATCTTGCAACTGATCGCATCTTAATATCAACATATTGAAAGTATCAACATAGGTTATCTCCCCCATTCGATCGCGATAATTCTCGCCCAAGTGAACAATTATTTGTTTAATATTCTCCTGTAACAAATTTGTTAATTCCTGCAGTGAAATCCGTGGAATAGAATGACTTCATACCCTCTTGATGAACTCGAAAAATTCGAGACAGGCAGAATTTAGCAGGTTGTCCCTCGGCATGGTATCAATAACGATGCCCAGTATCGGCCCAAACAGCTTCCATTTGATCATATGCCGGATATAAAACTCATCCTGTAAACCAACGCATGTTCGGAAGAACTTCAATGCCGATAGTTTCAGATGTTTCTCGGGTGATTGGAGTAGCTGTGCGACCCTCGATGGGAGGTTCTCTGCTAGAAGGAAGTACTTTCCTCGGAATGCGTGCTGTCGGACAAAGAAACATAGCGTATCCACGAGGTGGGAGAATAACGATACTTCTGCTATTGACAAGCCTTTTACTACAACAAAATTTCAGTCAACTAAATCCGACAACCGCTAAATATCAAAAGGTATCGTACGTGATTTCCTGTTATCGAGATCTGACAAGGGGAGGAATAGTTTCTTCGCGGAGTCGTCGTAAAAGGTCTTTAAAAAATTCTCAGTTTCACGGTCCGCACTATGATTTCGAGGATGCAACCGCGAGGTTATGTCACTAGCCTTTCCAAGCCCCTCGATCTGTAGCCCTGTAGAGGGATCTAGCAGAATTCTGATGGCATCTGCAATTTGTGCTTTTACTCCCAGATCCTGCTCCCCCAATAGCAATTCAATCAAGGTATCCGTCAATGGCTTTTGCTTGTCGCTAATTTGTCGAAAGATGAACGCTCGCATCATTGCTGGGTCGTGATCGATCATGGCTACCAAAACGTCCGTACCTGCAATGCGGACTGAAGCATCGTCGTGGAGCAGCGCGAAATCTATGACAGCAAAGAGTCCGTTTTGGATAAAGTGACTGTAGAGTTGGGTTCTTACAGGCCCTTGGAGGTTCTTTGCAATTGAGCAGCACTGTTGAATAAACAAAACACCATTCTTTTTCTGCGTTGGCTCCGACTCCGTGGAGTGGAAAATTGAAAAGAGCTCCTTCAAGAACGCCTGGTTGCTCTGGAGGTGCTGCAAAATATCCACCTGGTTGAAAAAGATAAGAGAGTTGAGCACTGAAAAGGTAGGGTCGTCAAGAATCCTAGCAAGAACGACATCTTTCAAGTATTGCAATCGGTAAGTCCAATGGATCTTCTTCTTGATCTCTGGGTCCTTGATCGGCACTACCTCCTTGAACTTGGACGTATCGGACAAAAATTGTCGGTGGTTAGCCTTGTGACTTGGAAAATCGGGATCGTCTGTGGTCAAGGGTGGTTAGCATCAGGGAAGCTGTTACACAGCAGATCACATATACGCACATTCCAAGATCCCTACAACACCAAATACGACCTCGTCCGTGACGATATGCTCGATGATCAATGTATCATTCAGCAAAATTATCATCTTCATAATATTGCATAGCCGATGCAGATTCTCCAGACTCTCCAAATCTTCTGCCATCTCCAGCAGTGGGATGAGTTTCCGAATAAAGTCCTCACTTAGGACAAATTTCCCTAGGGAATCTCGGGCCTGGGCCGTTGAGCTCGCCGATCGGATCACAGCTTCGATTTCAGTAAGATTCCCCAGTTCGGGGGAAGGTAGCATCACCGAACTGATGAGGGTTTCGTTCGCATCGTCTGAGAGTATTTCATCTGTATCTATCAGCATACATGTGAATATTTATTTCGAGGTGATAGAGCGCAGATCCCTAAAAGAACCTTTCCCACACAATAGCTCAAACGAAGAGCAAATACAGCAAAAGTGGATGGATAAAGTACATACCTGCACCAGATATCGACAGAAGATGACTCTGAACATGACTCACAAACTCCCTGTTGTAGAATGCGATAAGTATAAAGCCCAATAAGACAAACGCAGAGAGCATACGTACCATATCGCAGCACAACCTTCTGGCTCCTGAAAGCTCAAAGCCATATCTGTGCCATGTGGCTCTGTCCACACAATTAAGGTTTCTAGCTGGATGTCAGCCGCCCGAAGGACAAGAAGGGCTTGTGCTGATGTATTAAAGCCCCCCGCAAACAGCACGAGAAAACTAGCGGTAAGCCGGACATACCCTGTTGCTTTTGATATCCATCATCTTTTATTATCCTCGTTTCCAACAGCATACGATCCTGCTCCTCCTCTGATTTCACTTGTATATGTGGTTCGTCCTGCACGCCACGGATATCAGCCACCCCGTTGCCTATAAAACTGCCATGATGCAGGGACCACCAAACAACGGAGGTAGGGGAAAAAAACAAAAAAACAAAGCAAGTCCCTGTCACGATAGCTCGTCACGCCTATGAGTAGGCAACCCTTACATTCACTAGCTGTCCCGTGCAATATCCAGTTCCCCGGTCAAACCAATCATTATTCCGCAACTCATACACCTTTACTCGTCGCGGTGTTGTGGGTGGATTAGGTACAGAAAGGGCCATGTTGATTAGGTTGGTGGAGTCCGGTAATCGGACGACGAGGAAGCGCGGCGACGAAAGGGTATCGTAGCCTTTTCTCCTCGTCGCCTAACAATCGTCTGAAACTCCTTTTGTTTAGGTGAAGTGCCGATACAAAGGTTCGGCAACTCTTGTGGAAGTGATGGAGTTGACGTGTAAGAGGGGTTGTTTGAAGTGAGGGTGGGCGTCAGTTGGCGCGATGAGGCTCGATCCTGCAAAGCCAATGTATGTATGGGAGGCGAATTTGAAGATTATTCCTGGTGAGGCAAGCTACGCGCGTTTAGAACACTGCAATAAGAAAGTGAGGGACCACAGCGCGGGCTCAAAATAGCGCCAACGTGTGATGAATAAACAGTGATGAGAAAACGGATGCTGTTGATGATGCTAACGGTGACGATGATGATGACGGGGGAAGATGTGTGTATATTTTCGGGAGGAGTATACGGGAACAATACGGTACGGTAGTAGGAAAGGTTTGGTTAGTTAGTGGCGACCGACAACCGCAACCCTTTCCAAGATGCTAGCAGACCCCTTCCCAGATGAGGAAGAAGGAAAAAAAGGGAAAAAAAGGAAAAAAAAAAACAAGACCAGGTGTCGCTAAATTTTTTCTCCGGTCGGGCCCAGAACTATAAAAAAAAAATGAATGAAGTAGAGAGGGAAAAAAGAGGATGCGACCGCCGGCGGGAGATAAGGGGTGCGATAGATTGGCGAGGAGGTCCGGTGAAGCTGAGTCTCCTGTGAATCCACCCCTTCCGCAGTGCTTCACACAAACAACACGAACGCGGGAACGGGGGGTTGATATTCAATGGGGCGCCCAGGTTGGGGCTTGGGTTGGAGCTGAAGTTGGGGCTGGGGTGGGAGGGGAGAAGAGATACTGGTACTGACACTGAAGAGGGCACGGGTCAGGTCCAGTAGAGCAGAGCCGAATAACCCGGCGGAAGCACCGAGCAAGTAGCACACGAGCTCCAGAGCCGAGAAGGCGGCAGAGCAGAAGGAAACGATGAGTGAGGCAGCAAGACGACAGCAGTCCGGCAGGTATACCCAGCTCCTCCACGAAAGAAAGGGAGAATGCGGCACCGTAGGACCGACGACGGAGAAAGGAAATGTAGAACTACAACCCAAAGGGCGGGGAAAGAAAAGGAAGGGGGGTGAAAGTTTGTGAAGAGAAGAGCACAAGGGGTTGATCGGGCTGAGAAACAACAACTGTAAAAGCAACCTCCTAGTCCCAACTCAATGTCTCCCGTTCTATGCTGGCATGCCGGCAGTAACCAAGCTCTACGCCGAGAGCGTTAGGGAGTGGCTTACTGATCTCCTGACACCCAAGAGTATAGTTCTTTTAAAGTGCTGCAGATAGCTGTGGCGGTGTTGAGAGTTATCCGAGTAATTGGATTGAGTAGAGTTTAGCTCTGCCAAACTCCTCTCCTCGGCCCAGCAGGCGAACAAAAGAAGAAAAATAAAAAGAGCTCTCCTCGTGACCGCAGCTATTACTGCCACAATATTGGCGCAGATGGGTGTCGTTGAGTGCTACTGATAGTCTGATACCGTAACAACCAAGCTTCACGGGTGACATAAACGCAAAATACAAAATCACATAATTATTATTGATAAAGACTATAACATTTAAATGAGATTAGAAAATATTGATACCGAAGTAGGGATTCTAATCTGGCTTCTACCAGCGGATCAATCCAATGCGGCTGCAGTCCTACGATATGGATGGCATTGAGGGTTACTGAGCACGGGGCAGTGAACGGTGAATGGGTATGGGCTTCGAGTGGGTTAGGGCCAAGAGATCAGGGGTAATATCATTGGAGGTATCATATAATACTCCAGGACAGATATCGATGGACAGCTTCTACCTATCAAAGAAGCATGCACAGAACAAGTTTTTACACTTTTCTTCCTCCCCACTTCGCTCTCCTATTCCTTCCATATCCAACCACTTTCAGTGATGATAGAGGGATATGCTGCTGGCAGTCGACCAGTGAACATCATACCGGTATCCCATCCACTTCAAATATGTACTCGAGTACGCCACGAAAGCTTGAAGGGGGAGGGATGGCCCTGTAAAGGTTCCTATTCTAGGGGCTGCAGCTACCAGAAACGGCCCGCACGACAGACTGCATGTCTCGTTCTGTGCCTTCAATTGCCCTTGTTGCTTACTTTTCCAAGCCTGTCAACAACAACCAGAGCGAATTAAAAAGCCCCTTCTCCGACCCTTGACAAGAAGCTTCCGGACCCAACTCTTCTTTCCCGATAAACGGATCTATGATACGGTAGGTTACTTGAAACACCCCTAATAATTAGTTACTTAAGTATCTATTTCGGTCCAGGAGCCTCAGTTTACAATGAAATGGAATAAAATCCTGCAGCGTAAGCATCTCAAGTCCTTGGATGGAAACGACGTCCTGCAATGTAGTGCTAAAAGTTTCAGCCTTGCCTACACAGGGTACTGCAACGGTGGCTCGCCAGGACACGCGACCAACACGCGAACCAAAAGTTCAAATATGCAGCCCGGGACTGACGTTGCTGTTGCTGTTGTTGCTGTTGTGTTGTTGTTTGGAGGCCCAACAGCACCACACCTTTGCCGGTATGGTGCGTACTGTGCAGTGAGGCCGAATTTCTCCAATTTCACGGGATTCCTTGCCAAGAGTCCTCCCTATAAAGGCTTGATACAGTTTTATCAACAAAGCACTCAACACAGTAAATAGCTCTGTCCAGCCTGCCGCCGCATCCATTGTTTTTTTTTTTTTTTTTGAGAGGTGCCATGTTCCGATGTGGCCCCTGCCGAGTTCTGCAAACCTACACTCCCCACAGTCACGGGTTCGGGGGAATTTTCGTTGCAGCCCTATCGCGATCATAAAGCACCGGTATTCACTTTCGGTATCTCACCTGGTCGCCGTAGATCCCGCGAAGGAGAGGCGAGGCGAGATTGAGTTCCTATGAAACACTTTATGCCGGGAAGAACCGAGTGAGAGGTGCCGAATCTAAATTACTGTTGGGTGCGGGGTAGTTGGTTGAAGGTTTCATATTGTCTGACAACTTGACGTTTGGCGTTTGAATAAGTTCTTCGAGATATAGAGATGGGTATTGGATACTAGAGTTGAGTGAAGTATGTTGGATCAAATTCAGTTGCTGCTGAGCCAGTCGGAGAGGAGGTTTTCGGACTTTATTCTCGAACTTGCTAGAGCATTTAAATCACAAGGCTGATCTCGTAGGGGGGGAAAGAGGGAAACAGTTCAGTTGAATACTCGAGTACTATGGGTGAGGCACTCTTCGCCATCTGTTCATGCGGTCCATATCCCAAGTTGACTGTTAAACCGGCAGCCCTTGTGTGTATACTCGTATCGACATCCTCCGATTTCGTCCTATGAAAGCTTGTAGGGGTAGCTCATCGGCCGTGAGGTATACCATATCATTTTCCATCACTCACTTAAGGAATTTGCGCTTCAGCCCCATAAGCTTCAACCCTCTTATTCGTACAAGTAGAGTCTATCATTCCCGAAAAGGATCTAGCATCGAGGGCTAGTAGTTGTGGTCCACCCCCACATGGCTTACATCGATAGCCCTACCGGTATTCGCCAAAGCAAGGCGATCACCAGGACTCGTAATTTGAAACCTGGTAACTTCTAGCAATGACCCTCTGGGAATTGACTGGGGTACAGTCTACACCAGTATCAGCCAGCGACGAACAGGCATTAGTAACGGCACTTTTTTTTTTGTTCCTCTCTGCTTTGGCGAATGCGCTTGACTAGTACGAGTACCCTGTCCGTCGCCACCTGGTGTTCGTTAAGACTCTATGAGAGACTGTGGAGTATATTTTTCCATCGCATTGGAGCGCACATCGTTCGAATGCTAGTACTGTACAAGGCTATCAGCACATGTGGGGGGCTGTGAGTAAATCCACCCGCATCCATGGCACCGGAGAGTGAATCTCGGGCGCGCCTAAGCGTGGCAGGTCTGAATACGGTACAGTACATCAGCCTGAACTACTCGTACAAGGCTCAGTCTTCTCCGCCTGTCGGAAGCTCGCCTTCGGTAATGGGAGGTGGGCCACCAATACAGTTTGCAGTTTCGAGGGAGAAACATATTTCACCACCAGTGCCCCAGCTGGAATTTTAAACCAGACGTGAAGTGGTTACCCAGCAGCGTACTCGGGCAGGCAAGGAGCATCCGGAAACAGGTATTTGCAAAATACGGTACGGTATATGGCAAAAGATCCGTATGTATCTGAGCGCACATACTTGTACAAACCCACGGCTCGTATTTTCGGATACCGGTACAAGTACTTCTTGCCTGGGACGAGCAGCACCCAGGAAGATGGGTGAAAAAAAAAACCAAAGATGGGGGGGGGTGCCTCCTGCTTCTTATCTCTTGGACCGGCAAGACATTTGAAATTTCGTGCCTCCCCCTGTCTGCGTTTGAGACAGCTTTCCTCAATGGAAGAGTTTGGTTCCAGCGGTTTGGTCCTCTAAGACAGTTATCAGCCTCGGAGCTCCTTACCTAAAAGTAGGTGTTTGAATACGGTAGATAGTACCTGTAGCGGTGCTTAATTCCTTGGTATCATCTCATTACTCGAGTAAGGACGACTCTTAGAGCCACCTCCCCCTTTGGTAAATTGAAGATTTCAACGAAAGGTGTGGTTTGCAGTGATGGTGGAGGGTAAAATGCTTTGATAACCAAAATTTCGCGGATGTGTAGACCCCAGACTATATACCGGTAACTGATATTAGTTTTATGACCATATATGCTATAAGTGCCGGCATACTCATAGCCACTATGGTGAGGAGCGTTCGTAGCTGGAGTACTTTGCTAGGAAGATATTGCTCAACCTCAGCGTCTAAAGGATTTTCAATAACTCTCGTGAGGATTATGGGCGATTATCTACACCTTGATAGAGAGAGAATAATGTTTTTTTTTTTTGGAGATATTGAGGTTTAAAAGTAATAGGTTGAACTTTTGGTTGAGCCGAAGAAGGTCTGGGACATGTTAATTATCGTTAATTTCCTTGGCATAGACAGTTAATGAAATTTCCAAGGTATTAACCTGAATTAAGGCCAAGATTGGCATATCAACATACAATTACTAAGCCTGGATGAATGACCGCATGTTCCAGCTGTGGAGGTCCCTCGCCATACCGGTACAGAGGTGAAGAGTCAAGCTCTCCTTGGTCATCTGTGTCAGAAACTGACGGGGGCGGCACTAAACTCTCAATCGTCTCCCCGATATTGAGACGCACAGGAAATGGTGCTCGTGATGGTATCAGCACCGTCCACAATTGCGCTACATGTTATGCATGATTGTGATACCGAAAAGTGGCTGCACTTCCTCCGTCTATAGAGATTACAGAGGGATAGGGTTTCTTCCTCAGAGCAGGGGGGGGAGCAAGATATAGAGTGCCTTTTTACGGAAGCCATTATGGACTAGACTCCTCTTTGATACTTCGCTGAGATTGGGGTTCCAATACGAGTACTCCTCCACCTATTGGGCGCCTCTTCGGAACAATCCTCCCCCGTTCCTCGTTCCGGGGCGGTGGTTGTTGTGAAAACCTGGCGAACCAAACGCCGCCCCGCCGGAAGGACGTCTGCGACTCCTTCCGAGCTACTAGGGGGAGAGCGGCACTGGTTCGGGGGGTGGGGAAAGCAACGAGGCCCCTTCCAAATATGCTTAAAGCACTTGTGCATACTCCCCCTGATTGGTTTTAGTTCCCACAGTCTTCAACTCTTCGATTCGTCAATTAGCAATCGACAATGCTACGAGCTACACACCACCAACGAGTATCCACGAACACCTACGGGGTGTGGCTGAATTAGGTCCGACGTGTGACCATTTCGAATAGAATAATAACGATATCCGGGCCGTAAGAAGAAGCGAGGGTCGGAGTGGGATACATCTCGTTCCACCCCGAGCATTTCATAGGTTAAGGAAAGACTAAGCTTCCGAATCCGATTGCTCTGAGGGATACCGGTTGAGGAACGCTTGGAAACGCAAATGGCAGAGAGAACCCGGATGCCATCTTGAACGAAGGTGTGCGACCGCACAGCCGAATATCTTTTGTTGGAAGGGGATCTAACCTCAGAGAGTCACCTAATATATGGGACCATTTGTCTGATACTCAGCAATTGCGTTGGACCGGGCGGCTCACTGTGCCGTTACGGAGTGAGGCGGTAGTCAACTCTCTCTGCAGACGCTGTGACAGGATGCACGGAGGAACTTGCTGTATTGGATCTGATCTCTGGGGAATATGAGAGGTCCGTCTTCACAGTAAAGGCGAAGGGATCTTACTTGGGACAGGCGATGAAGCGGTGTCTACTGGCAATGGCAGATATACAGTATAGGCTTCGTCACGGCGTGGGAACAATTGCAAATGCTTGAATATGACGACACATCTTTTTAGGAGATAAACGCCATGATTGTAGTGTTTGAAAGGGATGGTTGGCCGAGCATTCTATGTTGGCGGATTGCATGATCTTTGCATTGAGCAATGGGGGTATTGAGGAGGGGATATGTTTTTTGTGTGGAAATGAACTGGTGGCGGAATCACGCAAACATCTTTGGAAAGGCTTCAGTTATCTGTCGAATTTTGCCTTAGTTTGCGCAATGGGAGCTGAATTAAAAGTGCTCTCGAAAGTACCCGAACAAAGCAATTGCGCACGGAAAACGGGATCTCTCACTCTCAATCCTCCCTGAGCGACTTATCGAACACAATGGGCCTGATAAGCCATTTCTGGTGCAGCGGACGCTGTTGGGGAGGGGCGGACTGCTGACTTACATCCGCCATTCAGGCCTGTTGACCTGATACCCCATAAAGCCCTTTATGGATTGCTAGGTTGATATTCCGAACTGCTGATACTGAAACTGGGTCGCTGTCAAAGGGCCTGCTGCCCAGCGCCACACTAGGCCACGAGTAAGAGCCGTCTCAGGGCGGTATCATAGAAGCCCCGGCCTAAGGACAGGCAGAATATGTTTGCCTGTCGTAGCAATCTTTAGAAACTAAACCGGTTTCGTGAGATATATAAGGTGTAGGCAGCAGCTTATGCTGACATTGTTCAAATTCCCACAACTTCTGCGGGTTTGCGGGAATCGCCTACTAACTTGGCATTATTATAGAGAGGTATCCCATATACATTGTGCTGGCAATTACACAATCCTTTGCAGGTTCTTGCGGCGCGTTACGGCCTGGTGGGAATATATCTTATATCAATTCTACTCGTATAGATATAGAAGTTTGTATAGTTTCACGGGGTCGTTAGTCTCGTGCGAAGGATTCCGGAACGCTCATTTGGAAGGAGGCACCGGTAGTATGATAACAGCAAACCCAGACTTCTAGGAGCACCTTCTCCTCATGAACCCTCAAATACCATCATCATCCTCTGATCCGTCGGGTCGAGTGATATCTTAGGATGGCCGACCTACTGGTGGGCGTTAGAAAAAACAAAAAAACACCAAAGTGCAAAGAAGGAGTAGCATGTCCCTTCTAACAGATGAAAAAGCGTGGGAAGGTCGCGTGCACTACAATATTGTCGGCGAGGACTGATTGCAGTTCCGGGAAAACCACCAAGTTACTTGTAGGGGATCGTATGATATATATAAATCTCCGCTCATGGAGAGATGCGGTATATAGCATTTGGTTTAATGCTGGCATGGTACCGCATTACTTGGCGAGAACTGGTAGGCGCTGGCTGGGAATTTTATTACCACTAAGTCTTTGTGTCGAAATCGAGATAAAACGGTATACGATATTCTAACGACGTACTGTATACTGTAGTCAGGACTAGGCCCTTCAGGGCTCGAACTTTGGGGCGCGATTGTGGGGTTCGCTTCTGCCGCTCCTTATCTTATTTCAACGTAATACTATGATATCATAAAAGTGTCTGGCAGTTCTCGCCGGCACAAGAGGCTCATGGGATCATACTTGTATCATACTCGCCGAAAGACAAAAAAAAGTCTGCGCCGCGAATGATGTGGTTTGAGTTGTTTTGTTTTTTATTTTTTGTTTGGTTGGAGGGTTGCGGGGCGGTTTTGGTGGTGGTAGTGTTTACTCGAGTTATAGGTATAGTACTGGTAGCTGAAGCCAGACTGGTACTGTATGATGCCGGTACAGTATGGTTAGGACCAATTTTCAGAAGGGTTGCTACCCTATTGCCGTTGGTGGCTACCGGTATCCCGGGACAGACTTTTCCATTCTTCGGCGAGTACTGGTACTTGTACTTGTGCCTGGCTTGGCTTGCAGTTCGGCTCGTCTCAAAAGATGGGAATCTATAGTGTTAGATGCCATCTGTCCGTAGTCAGTGACAAAGAGTACCGTACTGTGCTCGTACTGTGCTCGTGTGGTAAAGTGCGTGCAAGTGCCGTCCCCCAAGTACTCGTACCAGGCGGCATCTTCCCTTCTCTTTCTCAGAATACGGTACCGGTATATACCCGGAGTTTACGGCATATGACCACCTGACGGCTCCACCCCCTCACGTGAACCCCCACGCCTTCCTCCCTCCACCCAGTAGCCCAGATACCGTACCGTGCCCCATCGTAAGCCCCAAAATTAATTATATCATAACCTGGATATATAAATGAATACCATACCCGTAGGGGAGGAAACCCAGGTACCCCACCCACACCTCAACCCCGAAAGCGCAAACAAACCCATCATCCTGGGGTTTCCACATTCTGCGTTCACATATCGATAATATACCGGTAGCACTTTGCGGGTGTTATTTTTACCTGGCAAGAAAAGGCTTCATTGGAAAAAGGAGGAGGAGGGGGGAGGGAAAAGAGAGACCAATGAGTACAGTATCCAATGTGGAGCATTGGCCAAAGTTTGGTGCGATGATGGATTGAGAAATTGAGCGCAATTGGAGGATGCTCGAGTGGTAAGTTATGATGGCGTTATGCGCTGCGGGGTTGTGGTATTGAGGGTATCGAATCTTTTCGTAAAAAAAGTCGTATCGGCGCAAAGGGCAGCCGAGCCAATCAGAGAGCAACGAGACGTCCAAATCGCCACTCTTTAAGCGAAAGGCGATCGGGCAAGCCGGCCTCAGGGCGAATCCGATTTTTACGAAAGAGATACGGTATGCAACTTGCGCAGCCGAGTTGAAGTTGAACACTGTGACCATCTTGGATTCGTTAGCTAAGGGCATTGGGAGCCCCACCACCGCGTGATCGGCCAACTGATCAATTGCTGTCTCTGGCGTTCGACTGGGCGGCGCGAGTGCTCGAGTGCCGGTATCAATACCCTCGAGTACAACTAATCTCAAGGCCTTTGCGCAATTGGACTTCGAAGGACCGGGTAGATAGGGTTGGGTGTCTAGCCTTTCTAGCCCTTTATCTACTTGAGCGTTAGAGCTTCGAGTATATTTCGCTCTCGTGTTCTTTTCAAGGCGCCCCTCGAATCCGCTGCGCAAAGGCTCTGCATATCGGAAGTAATACTATAGTTGTAGGCGGTAGAAGAGGGCAGCATCTAGAGACTTGGGGCAGGGGGAGGGGGGAGGTAGGCGCCATGTATGGTATGGGCTACAGGTCGAGACTTTTCGGTGGCGGCATCAGAAGATAATGCGGATGGCGGGGCCACGGCCCACGGGAGGGTGCGGTTCCGGTCCCGATTCCGCGTGGTGCAAGCCCCTTCGCTTTCAACCTTTACCCTACTCGAGTACAAGTGCCAGGGGAGACGCTTTCGTGCAAGTATGAAACAGGGACTATTTTGCAGGTTAACCTAAATTAACCGTGCGAAAACTTTATCCCTGGTACCTGTGCTAGTACAAGTAAGTTATTTGCACTTATTGCAACTTTAAAAACTCCCGACGACCGAGCGAAGCCGAAAAAAGAAAGATTCCCCCTGTCTTAGACACACATTGGGGCATTTTTTAACCCTATCTAGCCAAGATCACCATATCCTTTTGTTGGTTTTTGCTTTACTCTAAAGTGATGATTTCTCATTCATCCCATTCGGCCGGTCAATGGCTGCGTCTCCCTAAGGCACGCATTCTTTTCTTCAACTTCGTTCGGATTGTCAAGAACTTTTGGAGTTGCGGTAAGAGGGTGGCAAACACCATCATAAAAAAGCACTCGAAACCCTAGACTCGTTCGGTCCTTTCGCCTTTCTTCGGAAATGACCCACGGATTCTGGTGGGGGTTTATAATGCCCGAGTATGGTGCTTCAATCTGGGGAATGGAGGCGTTCAGCCCCAAAGTTGAAAAACGTTTATGCAAGTATTTCGGGTTGAAGGTCTTTGACGTGTGTAACGCCTTTTTTCGCCCGAACAAATCTGGCAGACCCACTTGAAACTTGGCACTCGAAAAACTTTTTCGACTCTGGCTGAGTACCTCTAATGAGGGGGCGAGAGACGGTGGAAGCTCTCGTCTACTCGAGTATTTCGCTTATTTTCTTGACCTCCTGACCTTGCTAAGCCCAATGGGATGGCACCGATAAGTGCCATCTTGTCTTTCTTGGTAGCATCCCCCACCCTCTCCCCACGTCTCATCTTTCGAGCAATCGAGTACACGCGATTGGGTTTGTGTTTGAAGTGGCGTTTATCGGGGACGCTCTTGGAAGGTGGTGGGAAGCTGCTTGTCACATTTTCGCTAATAGAGCGGCGGGTCATGGCGGGGATGTGATGGGGATGCGGTGTTCTCGAGTATGGATATGATGCCACGAGAGGGGATAGTGGGGAGATGGGAAGGGATCTGGGTGTTGGTTTTTAAAGTTTCATTGAATTGGAGGTGTACTCGTAGATTCTGTGTTTGGGTACGGTGGGAGCACCGGTACCGGTACGAGTACTGTAGAAAGGGTTGTCGTTGCGTTACTGCATTACTTAATTCACTGGCTGGGTGGTCACACACACGCACACATGGGGAAATACCATTCTTAGCTTGCAGGCGATTCCAAGATTCTCGCTCGCTCAATCGGGGGCCATGGAATGGGATGAGCTTGCAGTTCTGCAGTTCTGCGGGTCGGGAGTAAGAGGCAGCGCTGGATGTGGCCAATTAGGAGAATATGTCCCAAGGAGAAAGAACAAGTGGAAAAGAAGCAAAAAGTGGACCTTGATCTGGCCCAACGAGCAGGAGGGTTCAACGAATACCGGTAGGGTATCTAAGCCATAAAGTCATGAAACCGGTACTGCACAAAATCAGCATTCGCCGAGACATTTTATCTGGCTTGTCCGCTGAATTCTCCTATTCGTCGAGCTCTTTCGCTGTCAACCACAGTCGAACCCGCTATAGCGAAGGGCAAGTGCCTGATGTTTTTTT